>PVHP010003235.1:0-73771 GCA_004024765.1 Zapus hudsonius
CTCTCTCTCTCTCTCCCTCTCTCCATAAATAATATTTTTTAAAAACAATTCCAAGCCAAGCATGGTGGTGCACACCTTTAATCCCAACACGTAGAAGACAGAGGAAAAGAGGATCACTGTGAGTTCCAGGCCAGCCTGAGACTACATAGTGAATTCCAATCAGCCTGAGTTAGCGCAAGAGACCCTACCTCAAAAAAAAAACAAAAACTGAAAAAAAATCAAATCTGTAGAAAGTTAGTCGGTGGGGGGTGGGGGGTCAATGAAGACATTCATAGATCTCTTGTGCATACAGCCAATAGGGAAAAATTAATTCAAGGAATTAAATATAATTAATCAGACATCTCAGGTTCAGTGAACTACTATAATGTGGTTAGGGGAGAAGGAATCTTTTTTTGTCATTCATTTATTTCTTACTATGCTAAACACTGAAGTTGACGATTGTATTTTCACAATACACGGAGAAGACATCCTAGATTATCTTCATTTAAAGACAAGGAGACTCGAGAACACAGAAGTAATTAGCTTCACAGATCTGGCTTTCCCTCCTACTAGCAACAAGGCTGCATCCATTTCAGCCTTCACCTTTTCTCGCCACACCATTCAGAGAAAAAGAAAGCAACTCACATTCTAATTGTCTGACTGTGTCACATGTTCTTCTCATGTGGACAGAGAGGCTGAGTTATGCTGAATACAGTAGACCAATCAGAGGGCTGGAGAGGTGGCTCAGTGGTATAGTGTCTTTCCTAGAATAGATCCATAAGAGTCAGTGTCTGGAGGCATGCATGAGGTCAACACCATGTAAGCATCCTAGCTGTGAATAGGGAGAACTGAATACCTTAATGAGGTAGAAGGAGGGAGGCAATGGATGACAGATTCGTCTGTTACAGAACTCATTCACCAGAAAAAAAGGAACAGGAAGTTTCTCTAAAAGTATAATTACAGTCATATTCCCTCTTGAAACTATTAATTCCTATCATAACTATTTGATCTAGAACCATGTATCTCCCATATAATTGTTTTTTAAAGAAAAGTCAAATTTTTATTGCATTCTTGGAATCTATTTCTCACAGGAAGTATCACAAGTTTATAGCACATTTTGGGTATGCTCAAAATTGATGTGATCTTTCTTATCAGGAAATTTTATGGTTCAGAGTTAATACATACTTGGTGATGGAACTGAGCTTTCAAATGAGGCAATTTCTCTCTTCATCTTTTACACAGTTTTCACTTCATTCCTGAATTACGGACTTGGTGTTTTGCAAACACTCAAGGAAAACACCCAAGTGAAATCAAGAACTGTGTGTATTCTTATAAAGTACTCAGAAATATTTCTCTGCTTTTATTCTAAGCACATAATTAGCCATCCAATTTTAAAGATGTTCTTGAACGAAGATGCCACAGTGCTCCTTGGAAACACATTTTAAAGTTTAATGAACTCCAATACCAGCATGATGCTTGTGTCAATTCAAACTAACACTAAATGTAACTTCACCCTGTAAATATTTGTTAAATGTACAGTGCCTACTATGTGCCCGTCCTGGAGTTCATGTCTACATGTCTGCATCGGAGAATTCTCTGTAAAAACTTAGTCATTGTATGGAATACTGTCTTCAGAACATGACCTCATAGCAGTAATCACTACCTGTGTAAGACCTACATAAGATGGGTCCAGCAACATTCTGTCATGGATGGTGGAGAAGCTCACACAGCTCACATCCCTCCCTGAGGAGTTATTGGCAGTTAATGGTTGCTGGGGGAGGAGGAGACATCTTTTCAGTGATGTAATCACTGGCAAGTTGCCCGTACTCAGATAAATACCACCCTCCAACACCTATGCTCATGCAAGCAAACCTAATTAAACTCCGTGGATCACACGTACTAAAAAGACATCAAAGTAGAAGGGTGACTATTTGGGAAGGGATCCAGCAGGAGGAGGAGGGAGACAAGGGAAAGAAATGATCAAAATACATCATATGCACGTATAAAATTGTCAGCAAGTATAAAAAAATCAATCACAATGCTAAAAATAAAATAGTTGAAAACTCAGCACTAAATGAGATATTTTTTATCTTGCCCTCGAAGGCCTAGGGAATTACTTGCAAGGGGAGTGACAGAAGGAATGTGCAGAGCCAGGCGGTGGGGAGGAGGATTTAGGGACACCATCCTCTGGATATGAAGTAACTGATACAGTCATGACCTCAGAGTGGAGGCCACTACCTCCATATACCTGCGTAATATTTAACCCATCGACATTTGACACAGATGTAGAATGAGGGCACAAAAAATATAATGTGACATCAAAATAGAAGAAAAACTACTTGGAAAGAGGTTCCATAAAAAGGAGTAAAGGAGAAGGTCAAAGGGTAATGGGAGAGAATCATGACCAAATTACAGTATATTCATGTATCAAAATTCTCAATAAAAACCAATTAGCCTCTGTAAGCTAGACCAGAGTTGGTTGTATATCATTTGAGCAATATCTGTTTGCATGCATTTGAGTCACTCTACCAAGTAGTATATGGAAAACATGTATAAAAATTACTTCAAGCTGAGAAGGACAGCTCACACTTATAATTCTAGCACTTGGGAGACTGAGGCAGGAGGATCATGAGAGGTCTGAGGCCAGCATGGACTATATAGTGAAATTCTGTCTAAGAAAAAAGAAAAAAAGTAGCAACACCCTAACCTTACCTCACCAAGATACATGTTCTCATTTCCCTTTCCTAGGCTTTTCATTGTTCCCATGGTTTTTCACCCAGCCTCCTGCTGGCTTCTCACAGTTACGATAAATTGATATCTCAAAATTGAACTCCACAAACAGACACATCCAATGGACTCTAGAAAAAAAAATAGTGGTTTATTTCAGCAAACAGATTCCCAACCCCAATATTCATATATTCAAGCTACTTTTAAATAGAAAAGAAAACTGCATATTAAACTGAGAGTCAACATAATAGATAGCAACTAAATGATCAGGAAAAACTACTTCATATCTTTGTTACTAGGGGTGACTAAACCAATAAGTCTCTTAACTAACACCAGCTGCTGCCCATAATCTAAATATATCAACAACTACTCCCCAGTCTACAGTATGCATGAAGCTGCTGAGAGGCATTAATTTTATCAAAGTCTATAATGCTCACATTCATGCAGGTCTGTAGCTAAACAGGCGACAAGACCATTTGCAGCCTCTTCAAGGTGATTTAAAGCTCTGGAGAAGGTCCATTAGAGAGTGATGCAAGTCCTCTCACTGAATGTGACAATCCTTCTACAACTCTATCCACTGGTCTAATTCAGCAATAGGTTTCTGACCAGAGCTGCTGCAAGGACACTCACAAAATTTCAAATACTGAGAAGTCATTCCTTACACTCACTCAAAGCTCATCTCTGTCATTCCTACCAAAACATGTCTAATCCTTCTTGTCATGACAAGTCTTCAAATACAGGAAGACAGCTGTCAGGTTCCCTATGACTTGTCACTGGCTGTCTTCTTCATGGGACATCCTATAACCTGCTTATAGTTTGCATCTTTTTTTCCTTTGTCCCTTTTGTTAAGAAAGTTAAATGACACAAAAGCCAAACATTTGAAAAATTGAACTTCTTCCTCTTCTGGTGTATTTTTCCTTTACAAATATGTATTTCATCTGTTTGTCTCACAGCATTGAACAAATACATCAACCCACATGCACCATAACAAGCATTCAATTTGAGGAATTTTTTTGGTTGTGAACCAACATTTATACTGCTTTGTGTCTATTTAAACTATACTCTGCTGATTTCCTCTACCTTTGAGTCTCTGTTTTCAATCTCCTCCATTCAGCCATTCTTACCCTGTGGATTAAGGTCAGGTAGCAAATGCCTCTCCTTTCCACATCCTCTAATTGATCATGTTGGTGTGACATTTCAATCTCTGCTTCATCTGGAGAAGCAGGCTCACGTGAGACAGGAATGTGATGAAGAAAAAACACATGAGCAGAAAAGGCTTATTAACCTCCTGAAAATGATAGCACACTTGGTGCTTCTCTTAACACCTGATCATTTTCAAACAGCAAAACTTTCAATTTCTTAAATCCTTGCTGGGTAAATGATGCTTTTACAAACAGAGAACATGAGATACCATTTTTGAAAGGTTTTGTGGCAATCACATAAACTCGAAGATTGAAGTAATGACCAATTATGAAACCACAGAAATGTGAGGCTATTTCTACATTGTTATTTAGATAAATGACTCTACCATGTATCCAAATAGTGGAGCTTTTGACCTCATCTGAGAAACTCGTGTTATAATCCCAGGTCAGACCAAAGTATCCAATATAGATTTAGCTTCTTTTGTGCACAGCACCCTCTCCCATCTTAACTCGTTATTCCTCCAAACATCCTACCAAGACCAGGAAGATCAGCTCTGTTTTACAGGTGAAGTCACTAATACTTGGAGGCTGGTGATTTCATGAAGCTCATGTAAGTGCCAAATATAATTTAAAAATGAAATACGTTGATAATTGAAGGACTGGGGCTATAGCTCAGTGGTAGAGCACTTAACATGCATGAAGGCCCTAGGTGTGATGCCCAACACCACAAAAAAACACTGTGGCTGGAGAGATAGATCAAACAGGAAAGTGCTTGCCTCTTGGGATGTTTAAATTTTATTGTCAACTTGGCCTGTTCAGTAATCTTGGGTGGGTGTCTGAGGTTGTTTATAGGGAAGCAGCCCTCTCATTAGGGGGCAGGATGTAAGGAAGCACAGAGGCTCAGGGGAGCTAGAAACAAACATCCTTTCCTGGGAGGGCAATATAGGAGGGAAATCCCAGAGACTCAGGGAGTCAACAAGTTTGGGGAAGAGTTACAAGGGGAAGGAAATGTCTCTTCCTGCCCCCCCTTTGCCTGATGTGTCTTTGTATGCTATTGGTGATGGCTTCTGCTTGTATCTGTGAAAGGGAGCCAGCCTTTCACCATTATGGAACTTCCTCTGGATCTGTAACTTCAATAAATCCTTTCCTCCCGTAACTGTGCCCAGTTTGTAAATTCATCCCAGCAGAGCTTGAGCTGACTACACCTCCTAAACACAAGGACCCAAGTTCAGATCCCTAAAACACACATACAAGCTGGGTGTGGTGGTGCATCTGAGCACTAGGAAGTAGCAAGATCCTCAGAATTTGCTATTATTTTGGTTGAATCAGTGAACTCCAAATTCATTAAGGACCCTGTCTCAATAAGGTAGAGAATAATTGAGGAAGATATTGAGATGGATCCTTCCCTCACCTTCTCTCGCCCATACACCTGTACACACACACACACACACATACACCTGTACACACACAGACACACACACCCATACACCTGTACACACACACACCTCTATACACACATACTACACTACACACACTACACCTGCACACCTGTATACACACACATACACATACACACACATTACACTACACATAGACACACATTACACCTGCAAACTTGTACACATAAACACACACTACACTATACACAGACACACACTACACCTGCACACCTGCATACCTGCACACACACACTACACTACACAAAGACACACACACTCTAATACACACTACACAACACACAGACACACACTATAACTGCACACCTATACACACACACAAGCACACACTACACTACACACAGTCACACACTACACCTGCACACACACACATACACAAACATATACACAGACACACACACACACACACACACACACTTACACTTGCATGTCAAAAAAATTGATAATTGATTCAGTTTTCTATATTCTTTGGTACTTATATCTTTTCCTCTCTCTGATCTAATATTTCAATGTTAACTTCTACAATTACTTGCCCTAATTTTTAATAAATGACATAGCAAAAGAAACAAAGTCAAAACAATTCTAAAAAGGTTGCAAAAATATTCTAAATAACAAATTGCCAGACTATCTCCCAGCAACCAACCTTAATTTCAGCCTCGCTAACCCATGATTATGTGTGAGATATATGTGGACTATTAACATTTGCTCATGGTCATTCCTCTTTCTAATCTTGTAGCCAAAACCTGATTACACACACACACACACTCCAAAATACTGCAACTCCCAAACAGTATCCAATTTTCCACTCTCTGGGTTGAATTATGAAAACTTTAACATGTATTTGTCCAAAGTAGAGGAAAGAATTCTTAGTCTTTTTTGTTTTCTACATGTATTGGTAATTTTTTTTCAGTAAAATGCTTTTATAGGATAAAAAGAAAATTCTGTGGTGTGAAGATGCTTCTTTCTGCACTTTTCTGGACCTTCCTACCACTTAACCGAGGGTCAATCACATGAATATCATGTATCATTTTTCAGTCACTGAGCACAGAAGAAATGTCCATGCTCTCCTTTGCTATTTGTTTTTATAATTGTGGGCTAGTGGTGTACATTCCTTTGTCCGTATTTGATGATATTAACCACTCTACGGGGCTTTAATAAGAATAATGGAAGAAAAGCCTTGAAGTTCAGCTCTAGCAACCCCCACAGATGAAGGCCGCTAAGGGAAGGAGCTCAGAGGAAGTGGGATGAGAGGAGGAAATGGAGTAAAGCCCCACCTCTGCATTCTCTGCAATTATAGCAGCTTATCTTTCTCTGCCACCAGTTCCTCCTCTGATCTAGTTCTTCATCAGTCCTCCTCCAGGTCTTCATTAAATACAGATAAAGCTCTTGTTTAGGATTGTGTTGAAGAACTTCACATTTCTAGTTATGCATTGTGGCTTTCAAGACTATACGAAACATATTAACACAATGGCTAAAGATGTTCTCTTAAGAAAATTACAGTAATCTGAAGTCTACCGACTTCATCTTGGAGACCAACATGACCATTCAGTTCCTGTTTTCATGTTTAAATGGTTAACAAGATAACAAAAAACAGGAGGGAGGGAAGCCCCATATCAGCAAAGCAACAGCTGAGAGGAAAGCAGCTTACAACTATTATATACACTGCCTTATTAAAGTAATGTTCCCATTAGACAAAAAGTGAAAACGAGGGGCTGACCTTGACCTCCCTGAATGCTACCGAATCATGAAAAACTAAAAACCACAACTCTTTTGGCTCTAGAAGAAAATTATATCTAGAAAAGTTAATTTCTTTCTCCCCATTTCATTTAGTAAGACTGAATGCACCCAGCAGGTCTGAAATGGCCAATCCTCCTCAGAGCAAGCTCAATGTGCACAGAATGTATACCAGTATTTAAACTACTAACAAAAACTCGGGATTCAAAATGTAAGGACTTAAGGAGCTTATATTTCCATTACAAATGTCAGTTTTCAAATTGCCAGGACACACTTTAACAATAGTCATTTAAAAAAAAAAAAAGTAGACCACTTTGTATTTCTGTATAGACTTAAAACGATGTCGTAATCCTACTTTGCAACTAAATAAAATTTTAACATTTTTTTAAAAAAGTCAAATAAATTCATTTTATTACATAATTAGAAAAATTGAAATGGCATAAGTGCAAAAGAAAACTTATTGCTAAAGCATAAATCAGGTAATATCAGCATCTCCATTGCTGGAAAATTGTGTGCATAGTTTATTTATTTATTTATTTATTTATTTATTTATTTATTTATTTACTTTAACATTCTTTTTGAACTTGATAAATATGTATATCTATACATACAGCTAACTAACAAATTACTCCTGTTTTGTGAGAAACAAAACATGTACTCATCATATATAAAACCCCATGACTTTCCGTTTTGATTTGCCAGTTTTAAAAATGACCTAGATGACTCGGTTTCATTCCCTTTCCGTTTCCTGCTTTGTCTCATGAGCTGCAGACCTCTCAATTTGAGGTCCCTCCCCTTAATATGTCCAAATGCCAATAATCCTACTGTAATTGCAACCCATCCCTCTCTATACAATTTCCACCTTCAATAATCATCAAATTAATAATCTCTTGATCCTCAAGCCACCAGCGAAATAGAGAATATTTATGTTTTACTTATACATACACTTGTATATACGTATGTACTTGTGAATATGTATGTATATTCCACTAATAGTATCTTGCAATGATTTTACTTCATTATTTACATCACAGAGTTTTACAGATTTGATGTAAAATTTGAAGGTCATAAAACACATCTTTGAAGGTTTTCTTCTGAAAATCATTTTTCCTCATTAGACTGATTTCTACCTGGGATTTATCCAGAGAGTGAGAAGCACAGAGAACTAGCTGGCAGGGTTGTACTTTAAATGAGGGATGCCAGGATAGAAGAGAGTGTTAGAATCCTACACTTGCCTGTAAAGGAGCCTTGAAGTGTTCCTGGTCTGCAGGCATCATTGGCCCCACAGAGCAGCCTCAGTAAACTACTACCAAACCTGCTCTCAACTTTCCCATTGATTTGTTGAGCTCCTGGTAAATCAGGGGATTTGCTTCTTTCTACATTACCCCAAACCAGCCTCCGTTGTCCATAGCCCAAGGGCCCTGGCCATAACAGTTACATGTGAAATTAACTCTTAGTAAGAACACATCAAATATACTATTTCCATGGCAGAAAAAATATTACATATGGGAAGCTGCATTTTGTCAATCAGTGAGCAAAGACGATCCAGAGAAGTTAAATTTTCAGGTAAGAAAGTTGTGGTGAGTTTTCTTGGCAAGGGAAGAGCAAGACCTTAAAAAAAAAAGAAAAACGATCATCTTTGGACAAGTCATGGGTTTGGGGGAAGTGAAACGGGGATTACAAAGAAGGAAATTTCACAAGAACAGCCCACAGAAGATGTCAAAGGAATAGAAAGACAATTTTAAATTATATAAATATGTAGAAGGAGAATTATATAGAGAAAATTATAATCATAAATAATTTCTCTAATATATATGTACATATATGTGTATGTAGAGAGTTATATAGAGAGAATTGTAATTATAAATTATTTCTCTATAAATATATGTATAATGGAGTGATACATGGACAGAACAAAAGATATTTAAGATTCTTTATGAGGACAATATAGCAAACATTAAAATTTAAATACTTACATAAAATTGCCAACAAGGCAGCTAGGCATGATCATCAATAGAAAAGAAGTTGTCTCTCTGCACTGAGGAATTTTGTATTTTATACAGTAAATTTAAGGAATATTTGATCGAACTCTTCTGTATTTGTGTGGTTTATTATGCTCAAGCCACAGAGAATACTCATGTTCACTCTATACTCTTTATAATAGCTCCTAACTATCCTGATTTCCCTGGATCACCCAACAATGAAGGGATTTCTTCTCTTCGTTGATGCAGGTGCATTTAACTTAATATTGCAGAATTTAAGGTGTCTTCTTTTATAGACTTGCAATATTCCTTCCCTGTGCAGTAAGTCTGATTTAATTATCTCCTAGAAATCAGCAAAGGTACTATTTTTGTCTTTGCTTGCCCTTAATCCTTATTTGATTAAAGTACCACCTGCTTAATTGGACTGGGTTTACCTCAACCTCCTCAATTCTAAATATCAAAGGCCACCAAGAGGACCACTGGGGTGGTTTTAACAGGCTCCTTGGATTCAACAGACTGTTCTGGGATAATCAATAAATTGGCATAATCCACAGACTGTCAGTGCCTCTCCCCCTTGAGCTGCCCTGTTACCACCACACCCCACACATCTCTTGCAAGCCAAAGTCCCCTTGTCTTTTATGCTTGCCAGCAAAGAAGGAAAAACACTGGCAGGAAAGAGGGAGTGTGAAGCCCATTAGTCTCCTTTCTTACAGGTTGGGATCTTTTTCAATCTTGCAGGTCTTTCAAAAGACTTCACAGTGCTGCTTGATTGAAGACCCACAGCACTGACAAGAAAGGGTTCTGCAGCATTTGAAAAAGGAAAAGAAAGGGAAACTTGTCAGCACATGTTCGCAAAGAAAGTATAGGCATTATTGTGATGCATTATCCAGAGAGTGAACTGTAAAGATGCCAGGAGAATGAGAAAGAGTCAGGATGGAGAGAGGCAGAAAAGAGAAGGAAAGGTTTTCTTGGTTTCAAATGAGAGGTATGTGACAATGACATCAAATGTCTCCACCAGTAGACATTCCAGGCTCTCCATGACATTCATAATTGACAACCCGAGACCAGGGTAAGTTTCATTTGATGGAGGAAGATGCTGTTTCATCAATACCCTGTGTGTCAGTTTCCCAGACCTGTCATAGTGAAGCATCACCCACTGAGTGGTTTTAAATGATAGAAACCAGGCTGGAGAGGTTGCTCAGCAGTTAAGGTGCTTGCCTGCAAAGCCTGAAGACCGTGGCTCTATTCCCTAAGTACCCACATAAAGCCGGATGCTCAAAGTGACAAATGCATCTGAAGTTTGTTTATGCCCATTCTCTCTCTGTCTATATCTCTTTGCTTGGAAATAATTAAATAAAAATGGTTTTTGAAATAACAGAAACCTTTTATCTCACATCTCTGAAAGCTAAAACTTCCAAGTCAACCTGTGGGCAGGGTTAGTTTCCTCTGGAGATTGAGGGAGGGATTGTTCCAAGCTTCTCTCCCAGTCTAGTGGTTCCTGGTAATCCTTGATGTCCTTGACTTATTACATCACTCCATTCTCTGCCTCCGTCATTGAATGTCACTGTTTCTTGGTATCTCAGTGTTCTTGTGACAAAATTTGGCTCAAATAGGGCCTACCATCACCCAAAATAGCCTCACTTTGATTTAAAAAACCTCTACTTCCAAGGAGGGCCACAATCCCAGGTACTACAGATGATGACTTCAAAATTTGTTTAGGAAATAAAATTTAACCAACAAGATCCTTAGTGATACAAAGTAGCCTGAGCTACTCCCTTGTTACATCGTGCTCATCATCTTTGTCCAGTCAGTCCTTTCTGGAAGCCCCTCATAATCCAATAATTTATAAAGACTTCTCAAAGTCCTTGTTCCCTGGGAGTTATTCAGATAAGCCAACAGATACAAAGAGGTGCTCAAACTGCCTCTCACTCAGTGGCTGCCTCTCACCATGTACTGTAGGCTTTGTGTGGGCGTTCTGCCACATTTTATTTAATATTTTGTAAATCAGAGGACAATGTACTGAGAATGAGAGGTAAGGAACATAATCCATCTGCATCCGACAAAGACTGTCTGTTCACTAGAACACAAAAGAAGTTTGCCTTGTGAGTATATAAAGGAATGAGGTCATGGAAATCAATGGGTCTATTCAAAATGGACAAGACTGAAACAAACTAGCAAGGCAAGCTGTGATGAAGAAGGATTTTATGCGCACTATGAAGCCTCGTTGTAGTTCAATGGGGATCGTGTTCTAATTATTAGCTACTTGTTTATGCTGTCTTGAGATGCTCAATCTTTC
The DNA here is from genome assembly GCA_004024765.1 of Zapus hudsonius. NCBI lineage: Eukaryota > Metazoa > Chordata > Mammalia > Rodentia > Dipodidae > Zapus > Zapus hudsonius. Next base: position 11,318 of record PVHP010003235.1, read on the forward strand.
AGTGTGACGCCAACTTGCTCATGCCTACCACAGAAAAATGTTAAGAACCTTTGTTTTCATTATTATGTGTAGATCAAATGATCCAATCCCAGAACCACTCTCACTCAACAATATCGTCAGTGATTTTCAAGTTGCTGAATTTAGTGGATATCTAAAGATGAAAATTATTCATTTAGAATAGCATAGAAATTCTTTAATTTATCCAACGGTGTATTTCATGTGTATGGGGAAAATAAACCTCATTCAGTATATGATAAATATCCCTCAACTTCTCCCGAGAAGACTGGCCCAAGAATGTGAAGCTGAGGGTCTCAGAGTAACTCATGAGCCCCTCGGAGGATGTCTCTCTTAGTAATTGCTGTGAAGCCACAAATCTAGCCAGTGGGGAGTCAACCTGCCTGATACAATACTCGGTCCCTCCCCATCTCCCTCACAACCAATAAAATTGTAGAAAGCATCCCTTATCAGATATTATTCCAACTGTCGTAGTCAGCCACAAAAGCGCTGCTGGGATGAATCTCCAAAGCAGGCACAGTTTATGGGAGGAAAGGATTTATTTGTAGCTTTAGATACAGGGGAAGTTCCAGAATGCAAAAGAGGCTGCTCCCCTTTCACAAGTCAAAGCATAGACAGAAAGCCATCACCAACACCATACACACAGAACAGCAAACAGGCAGGAGGGACAAGGAGAGAATTTCTTCCCCTTTATATAGCCTTAGGGTGGGGTCTTGCAATTCTATCCCAGACTTAATGGCTTCCTGAGTCTCTGGAATTTCCTTCCTGCACTGCCCACACAGGAAAGGATATTTACTTCTAGCTCCTTGCTGAGCTTCCTTACATCCTGCCCCCTACTGAGAGGCTGCCTTCCTATAAACATCCTCAGAGACTCACCCAAGATAATTAAAAGATCAAGTTGACAACAAAACCTAACCATCATACCAACCAAGAAAGCTAAAAATAAACTGAGGAGAGACACCTGTTTGGGAAGACATATAATGAAAGGAAAAGCAAAGGTACCTAATTAATATTACCTTCTTTGTAGTTGTGCCTGAGAGCTGGCCCTGTGACTCCTCTCCCTATGGAGCCTCCATACAATATGCCCAGAGATGACATTTTGCTTAACTCATATGCTGGAGAGGAGAGCCACTTGGTAAGATCTGTCCAAACATCCACTTCAGAAAATGAAGTCATAATCAATGAAGGAATGTGATGTAAAGAACAAAGACCCGAAAGGGAGGAAAATATGTGTTCTATTCATGCTAAGGTGAGTCAGCTTCATCCCTGCGCCTCCCTTCTCCTCCGCTCTAACCTACTGGGGACTCCTCTGGTCCTGACGGCTGCATGAGCAATGGATGAAAAAATGAGCCCAGGTCATGATGGCCTTCTACCATTTTCCATGTTCCACAGCAAAACCACTTAAGAAGGTACCTCTCATCTCACTGGGAAGCTAGCTCAGATGGAGGCAGTAGCAACTAAATGCCCATTGAGAGTACAGAAGTTTGTGGGGAGAAGACCAAACTCTAGAAATACAAATTTTGTTGAACTTGTCTCTGCTGAGCTAACCCTTTATAGCACTGTCCTTGAAGACTTCCTCCATTCAAAACTTCTAGGCTTCAGTTATCTCCAGAATAATAGGTCTCTTTCTGCAGGGTGCCCTCAGACTATCTATGCCTCTCGGTAGACCATCACGTGGAAGAGACTCGAAGCTGTTTGCCTTTCTTCTTGGCCACACAGCCAGACCTCACTTCCCAAATCCTTCCTAGTTAAAAACAGCCATGGAATTGAACTCTAGCTAATGGACTATGAGTAATGTGCACTGCTCACAGGTCTGACTCTTAAGTGCTCATATGCAGGAATCCTTGAACCTGCTCCATGAACCAGCCTGATGCAGCCAATTTGGGAGCCTTGGAAGCCCCAGGGCAAAGATGGCAGAGCCACGTGGTAGGAGACGCTGATAAATATGGTGTAACTCCACCCGCCCCTTCATCACTGGAAACCTCCAACCAAAAAGCACTGGTTAGGAGCTCAGGATGTAACTCAGTATCATTCATGAAGCACCCTTTAGGATGCAAAAACATCTATTGTATTTGAGCCTTGATATATTCTTTCCTCAAGCTTGCTCAGTGCAGCAGTGACTCTACCTTAATTAATATCTCCCATTTTTCTGAGTGTTCATCATGGAGGTACTTTCCTACACCCACTGGGCAGTTATGCTTCCAAAAATATTGCAGGTGATGTAAAAGAACCTGCTCCATTTTCATCATGAAATTTCATCACTGAGAGAAACTTATCAGGAGGAATGTTCTCACAGCACTTATCACAGGGGTGAGGAAACAGCAGATTCTCAGTAAACAGAAATCATTATTAACATTACTGTTAATATTCACTAGTGTTATGATTGAGCCCTATAAGAACACTCCCTCTCTATGTAAATTTATCTATGACTTCATATCGATTATTGTGTTTTTTGGTCTTCAAGACAATTTGTGAGGTAAGCTTGGAAGATTACATTATTTACTTTTAATTTAAACAGCATGATGTTGAGTTGCCACATTGTACATGCCTGGATGGTATGTATAATTTTGATTTCTTTGCCTATATCTAGAATAGTGGCTGCCACACACTGCAAATGAAATTGTGCTTAACACCAACATTTTTATTCACTGTGACCTCCAAAGTATAGATCCTGTCCATCCTTTGGCTCTCCAGAACCTGTGAAAGCAGCCTACATAATAAAGACCCTCAACAATAGCAATTAATAAACTGATTCCTTTCTGTCATATAATCAGTGTGGCTGGTCGTGAGGATTGACTGGAGCCTCTGGTTATAGAGCAGATGGGTCTGGGAGAGACTGTAGTTCCTAGCTTGATGACAGCCTAGAACTGCAAAGTCTCCTATAATATATGTGTGGCATCGCCCTCACCTTCAGAACATCCATTCTCAGCTAAATGGTCTCCAGTTTAAACCTGTGTAAAGAAGGGTCAGCAATGCAGCTTTCTCAGCAGCTCATCTCACCAAGTAGTCATGGAGATCAAACGTCATGATATATGTCAAGGATTAGACAGATACAATTTCACAAAAGCCATCTTTGTCTTCAGTACTGTTGTGGCTTTTATCCTTTCCCCTCATCTGGTGGTCACATGTCATATTCTCTTACTGCTTAAAGTATGGAAATCAAATAAAATATTGTTATTATTAAGAAAAAATATTTTATATTGCATGTTACATAACGACAAATATATTACATAAAGGCAAATATATTTATTATTAAATTGACTGCTGCTTGGAAACATACCCAGAAATGACTCATTTCTCATAAAATAACATAATAAAACACTTCATCTCATTCAAGATATGATTGTGTCACGCATAAGCGAGGCTGGCTGGCGATAAGTCAAATTTCTCTTTCTCAAGATTGTTTCCACATTGAGTAGAGTCAGACACAGCCTTGAAATGAAAAACAGGAATTGGGAGGGGATGGCAGGCAGAGCAAGAGCCTAGATGAGAAAAATAGGTTGGCATTAAGCTTTGACATAGCTGGAGAAATGTAGTTCATTTACTCTGTACATAATAATTGCCCTGATTCCATCTAATAAGACAGAAAGAAGGTGTGATCAAGTTAAGTGTCATCATCAGACCGGCCAGGCATAAAGCCAAACCACCTCTCAAAGTGACACTTACTAGGAGGCTTTCTCCTTTGGGCAAAACCAAAGCCTCCTCTGTAGGCTCTGATAATGGATGTCAGCACCCACAAATGCACTCACCACTTGAGGATTTGAGAACAGAATTTTAGGGAAAAAGCTTCAGATCCTGAAGCAACAGGAGCTGGGCTCAGCCACTCATCCTAATATACCAATTATAGAGAGAAGCCAAGGTGAAAAGCAGAGAAAAAATTGTAAATGGGACATTGAGAAAACGGATAGCTATAGGGGTCCAGTGGCACCGAGTTCATCAACAGGGTATTGACATGAACATAAGGTTTAAACAGGAGGAATTGGGATGCTGGATAAGACACATTCAATGTTAAGGCTACCCTGTGCAAAGTGTGGTCTGATAACCACTGTCTCCATTCTTGCTCTACTAGCTAGTTCAAAGAGGTCTGTGTTGCTTGAAGAGAGACACTTGAGGTTCCCATAAGATGATTACCCCTGCTTCAGGACCCAGCCTTAGCCTAGGAGATAACTGTCCTCTTTATGACAAAGGGTGGGTGGTCCTGTGAGACTTGCTCTTTCTGGAATCCAAAGTGACTGCAGAATTAGACTCTTATCTTTGAAGATGGATAAGGTAGGTTAGATATCAGAGCTTTTAGATAGATGCTCCTTGTGTAATTAACATGCCAATACATAGAAGAAAGCAAGCTTGTGACCCAAAGAAGATAGTTCCCAAACAGATATGCCATGCTTTCATTCTGTTCTAACTTATCTTGTAGGCAATGCTTTTTTATGGAAAAAAAGTAATTTCTGTGGTTCAGTGGTTAAAGGCACTTGCTTGCCTGCAAAGCTTGCTGGCCTAGGTTTGATTCCCCAGTACCCAAGTAAAGTCAAAGGGGTACATGTGTCTGGAGCTTGTTTGTAGCAGCAAAAGGCCCCTGTGGTGTGTCTATTCTCTCTCTCTCTCTCTCTCTCTCTCTCTCTCTCTCTCTCTCTCTCTCTCTCTCTCCTAAAATAAATAAAAACTATTTTCCAATAGAAAGAAAAAGTACTTTCTCTATGCTTATAGTATATTTAAGCTCACAAAAGAATGAGGCATACAGAAGAAATCCAACACTGAGCCTTCTGAGTCTCCAGGAATCCTCTCGTACGTCTCCTGTGGTCAGTTCAATCTCCCTGAGGATGAACACAGTGGGGAAATACCGAAGAAAAGCAGAGCCCCTTGGGAGCCTGGTTACAATATTGACAAAGTCAAACTTCCTAAAAGAGTGCATGTGTAGTGATATTGAAGATGAACCTCACTGATCTCTGGTCGTTCTTTTCTTTAAGTTGCCTCTGCCTGTAACTTGTGCTCCTTTTCCCCATAGAAGAAAACCTGATCCCTGAATGTTTCAGTACTCAAGCTTTTATCTGTGAGATCAATCTTATTAAATTGACTTCAGGCATGCTTCCCTTTGACCTAAGGAAAAGTCTGCAATGGCAGATTTTATAACTAAAATAACTAGAACGTGAGCCACAGTGTGGTTGTTGAAAGAATAGTAACTGGGCTTCAGAACCCTTGGATTTTTGACCCTATTCAGCCAATCAAGCATTGAGAAGCTTTTATCTGACACACTTGGAGCTTCAGTTTATTATCCGAAAAGTAGGTGAACTAGATAATTTCTGGGATTCCTCTTAACTCTAATTTTTTTTATGATTCTAAGATATGGCAGCTGAACTAGTATTATGGAAAAATGATTAAGAAATAAGGTAAATTGGAAGTAAATCTTTAAGAGCTAGTTTTGAAGAGATGAGAGTGAGGTCTCCATGATAGGATTGGTGTCTGTGTCTGTCCCGTTTCTCGTGGCTCTAGTGAGGGCAGCAGGGGCAGAAGTGGCCGGTCACATTGCATCCACACTTGAGAAACAGAAGGTAGTGAATGTGGCACTTTAAAAACTTTATTGACAGTTTCCATAATTATAGATAAGAAAGCCTAATCCTATCCCCACTTCTACTTTCCCCCTCTCAAATCCACCCTCGATCATATTTCCTCCCTCTTTCAATTACTCTCTATTTTGTTTTTATATCATCATCTTTTCCTCCCATTATGGAGCCCTTGCGTAGGAAGTGTCAGGCACTGTGATGTCATGAATGTCAAGGCCATTTTGTGTCTGGAAGTTTGCATTGTAAGCAGTCCTACCCTTCTTTTGGCTCTTACAATCTTTCCACTACCTCTTCCACAATAGACCCTGAGCCTCGGGAAGTGTGATAGAGATGTCCCAGTGCTGAACACTTCACTGTCACTTCTCATCACTGTGGTGTCTTTTGAGTTATCCCAGTGGTCACCACATCTGAAAAAGAGAAGGTTCTCTAGCCAAAAGTGAAAGTAGCATTATTATATGAGTATGCACATTAAAAAAAGTGTTACTAAAGCAGCTTAGTTGGTATAATAAATGCATATAGCCAGACAACAGCAGGCATGACTCCAGTCATAGAGCAGTGACACCTACACTCAGGTCTTCACTCCTCAGTTAAATCTCACTGGAAACAGACACACCCAGAGGTATGTCTCCTAGGAGATTCCAAATCCAGTCAAGTTGACAATGAAAACCAACCATCATAACATCCTTATTAAAAAGAAGAAGAAGAAGAAGAAGAAGAAGAAGAAGAAGAAGAAGAAGCTCTGTCTGTTGCTCTCTGTTGTTGTCAGCTCGTGTTCTGACACTCTGGGATGAACCTCCAAACCAGGCACAACTTATGGGAGGAAGAAGAGATTTATTTGAAACTAACAGATCCATGCAAAGAGAAAAATCATCACTAGCAACTCCAAAACCAAGCATGCTTAAGCCAAACTGAAGGAACCCCAGGCAGAGCTCAGACTGCTGTCTGCATAGTATATATGGAGTTCCAGATACCCAGAAACACCTCAGTGCTGGACCCTAGGATCTGCCCACAGTGATACCTCTTTCAAGTTAAAAGCTTTAACAAAACTCCTGAATTGATTGGGGACATCCGTTCAAACTACCACACCCTTGTTCTCACTGGCACAGGTAAAGGCACAGCAAAACAGCGGTCATCTGCAAATCCAAAAGAGAGTCCTGGCCAGGAACCAAATCACCCTGTACCTAGGTTGGACTCTCGACTCTAGAACTGTGAGATATACCAGTCAGGCTATGATATTCCAAGAGAGTCGATCAACTAAGACACCAGATGTCCTAAAGTTAAAGCAGTTCTGAACTCTTTTAAAAATAGAAACCAAATGAAACTATAGCAAAGTGTCTAAAAACTGTCCCCAGTACCGCCTATTAAAAGACACCAGTTCCAGTTCTTGGCCACCTAAGGCAGGATTAGAAGGTAATTGGTGTCGGTGCCAATCTTCCCAGTGACGTAGCCAGTGACCTAGATGGTCTGATGTGAAGCAGCACTCTGGAGACCACCTTGTTCCAAAGCTTCTCATTGGCCTAGGAGCTAGCCTGCACTACTGACACCAGATAAGCCATCCTTGAAAAAAGAATTCCTTCTGGAATCAGCCCTGCTCTCATCCTGTGGCTTTCTCTCAATCTGCAGTTTCCACTGAGCAGGGAGGGAGTTCACAGCTCTGAGCTGATCCTCAGAGGCAACTTGTGAGCCAAAAGAGCACCAGGCTCTTGTGGAAGGGAAAGAGATGGAGAAGAGACGAATGACAAGAGGGAGAAGGTGACAACCGACTAGTCCCTTTCCTAGAGAGGAAGGGTTCAGCTCCTGGCTTCAGCTAGGATGCTAAAGCTATTATTTATAGCTATAGCCTCTTAAATCATGGGAAGCTTACCAGGAGAAGCAGGGAGTGTGTCATGGGGCAGGGTGGGGGCAGGGGCATCACTGTAGCAGATGGTGGCCTGGGGATCTGTGGTGGCAGCCAAGAGCTTGTGCACAGTGGATTCTGTAATGCTTTAGGACATCTGTTTCTAAGCCTGAGGATCTGCTGACAGCAGTCCTCTCCTCCCGAATCCAAGTCAGGGAATGGCTCTACTTTCAGGACCCTCAGCCCTCCAGGAAGACTGCATTGAGCTCTGGCAGAAAATTGGAATTTCAGGCTAGAGAGATGGTTCAGTTCTTAAGGCACTTGCCTGCAGAGCCTAACAACCTGGGTTCAATTCCCCAGTACCCACGTAAAGCCAGAAGACAAATTGGCTCATGTATCAGGGATCTGTTTGCAGTGTCTAGAGGCCCCCCCTCTCTCTCTGCTTTCAAATAAATTAATTAATTAAAGAAAACTGGAGTTTCTCCTTCTTTCCTCATTAAAGGAATGATCTAAGTTCACTTTTCTAACAGGGGTGATTTAGGTTGAATTTCGTCTTGAGCAGTGAAGATCAAATCCAACACATCTCATCATCTCTAACATGTGTTAGTATGAAAGGTACTGGGTAAGAGAGCTCTCTCTGCCCATGTCCTTACCCTCACTCTTGGAAGAATTTGGTGCAACTCCATCTACTCCTTCCTGTGTTAAGTGCTAAGGATGGCAGTCATTTCTAAGAAACCATAAAAGAAAACCTCACCAAGGTTACTTTGCATTTTGAACTTCCACTGGTCTCTTCTGCACCAGACAGAATATACTACTCATCACAAAACCTCATTCTCTTAGGTGTATCTATATTCAAGAAATTGATCCCATGCCTATGGAACATCCAGATAATGAGGACACCACGTTGACTATTTATTATAACAAATTGCTTCACCCATTCTTTCATTTCCCATGTGTCAACAGAGCCTGCATTTCAGCTTCTGTAGCCTTGGTTATGAGATTTATTGCTCCCTGTGAAGACAAAGTGTGAGAGTGAGATCATAGGTTTTATTAAATCCCTCTGTCCTCAAACACAGTGAGCCACTTTTGGCAGTATGGCTGTCCCAACAGGAAGGCCAGTGGTTGAGGCAGCTGGCCAAGCTCTGAGTTCAGCACTTTATGTTGAAAGGTTTTGTGCAAAAGCCCGACAGTAAAGTGAGAAACTTGCAGAAAGTACTTTCCTGTGGAGCCCCCCAATTCCTGTGTAGAACTAGTGTTTGGTGGATGGTTTCTGCCTCCTGGCCACCTGATCTCCACTTCTATCAGTCAAACAGAAATGAATGCAAACTTTCTGCACCTTTGGCTCCTTTCCACCCTCCCCAAGCGTGACCCAGTTCCTGCCACAGACTCCTCTCACTTCCTTCCTCAGTAGAAAGTTCATCAGCAGCCTCTGCCCCACACTGAAAAAGAGTGGCAAACAGGAAGCCTCTAGGGCAGTCTGGGGGTGGAGAACCAGAGCCCTAGGCACCGAGGCACTGGCCCAGCATGGATTGCCACAGACTATGGGGACAACCTGGGGCTGTGAGCAAGGGTCTAGGTGTCATCACCACCTAAGATCTAGGTAAACACAGAAAGGTCTGGGTCCACTGTCTTCATTTCCTGCTGAAAGGGCTACTACGGGGGCATTTTCGGTTCTGCAGGGCAGAGCTGGGGAATATATTTCAGGTGTCAGGTGTCTCCCTACCTCTACTCTTCACTGTCTTCTCATGTAAGGAAGAAACAGAGAGGGGGTACCTAGATGTTTGGGGTGGAAAAGTATGTGGGTTCTCTGAACCAGGAAGTATGTGACCTTATTGTTTTCTGATCACAAGCATCACAAGGCAACCAGCCTACTGCTCCAAAGTCATGTCCTCACTTCATGGTCCCAGCTGAGTGTCAGGGGAAGTAAAGTCACTCCTGTGCAGGTGCAGAAGAAGTCTCTGGATATCAGACTCTTTCTTGCATTCAGGGCAGCCTGTTGCTACAGTGTAACCACGGGGAAGCTTGTAAAAGGGAAGCTGTGGTTCAGTCTTAACACACAACATGCAGAGACACAGAGCTGAGTGCTTTAGGTTCGCAACACGGGCAAATATGCCTATCTCGTGGTCCCCATGGCCACCATGCAAAGAAAGATGGGAAGTCAGGAGGACTTTTCTGCCAATGGCAGGCATAATCTATATTTATTCATTCTAATACAGGGCTTTGAGAGATTAAAAAGGAAAAAAATCATTTCTCATCTTTTTTTGTTTTTGTTTTTCGAGGTAGGGTCTCACTCTAGCCCAGGCTGACCTGGAATTAGTCTCAGGGTGGCCTTGAACTCATGGCGATCCTCCTACCTCTGCCTCCCGAGTACTGGGATTAAAGGCATGCGCCACCACCACGCCCGGCTTTCTCATCTTCTTTAGATTGGGGTTCTACCTGTAGCACAAAATCCTAGATGTAAACCTGGAGCCACGCCATCTTTAGGAAATGCATATGCATTAAAAATTTCAGGCTTCCAAATATTTCGTGTGGGTCCTCCCTTCTTATGAAGAAAACAGTAGTCTTTTCTGGCACATACCAGGTGCTATAGCTTGAATCTTAAGTTCCTCCAAAGGCCCACGTGTTTTAACATGGTTCTCTGGATTCTGTTGGGAGGTGGTGGGCCCTTTAAAAAGTGGAACCTAGTGGAAGGCTCTTAGATCATTAAGGCATGCCCTTAAACAGGCTAGTGGGGCCAAGTCACATCCTCATCCTCTTTTTACTCTCCGTCCCTTCTCGTCCTCCATCACCACTTCCCCTTGCCCTCTGGGTTTTTCATGTCTGTGAAGTCCTCCATTTTGCTCTGCTATGATACCCCAACATCATGTTCTCCCTTACACAGACTCATAGCAACAGAACCGAACAGTCATGGACTATAAATCTCCAAAAGTGAGCTAAAACAAACCTTTTTCTTTTAGTATCTCATGTATCCCAGGCTGACCTTTAAGTTGTTATGTAGCCAAGTCCTGAAATTCTGGTCCTTCTTCCTCTATTAGCCAAGTCCTGGAATTGCAGGCATGCATCACCATGCCCAGGTCATGTTGTTAGACCCCAGACCCAAAAGAAGACTCTCACCACGATCTCCCATGCAAACTGCAAAGGGTTTTATTAAAAAGAACCAAGCATGCTGGGGCTCAATGTGTGTCCTTGAGCAGAACAGAGGCAAAAAGCCCTGAATAGATTTGAACAAGGCTTTTTATACAGTAGAACAAATAAGTTTTATCAGGAAGTTACAGGCTAGCATTCATTTGCACATTTTTTTGTAATCTGTCAGGACATTCTTAGCTTTTACCAAGGATGCAAGATTACAGGAACCAGACACAAGGTTGCAGGAACTGGGGCTGGAAGCTTAAGCTAACATTTTCGGGAAGAACTGTTAACTCTTTCTCTACTAGGGTCTTTTAATTTCATTCTAACAATATGGCATGGGAGATCACTCTCTGCATTCTAGGCAAGCACTCTACTAACTGAGGTACCCCAGACCCCTTTCTTTGTAAGTTGGTTATCTCAAGAATTTCATTATCAAAACAGAAAACTGTCTAACATGCCAGCCACCTCCAGCCCATCAGCATTCCCATCTTACAGATGAGTAAAAGGAGGATAAAGATTTCTGACTACAGGATTTGACCCAGTTTCCACAGCTGCTAACAGAACTGTGATTCAGTATCAGACCTGACTCTGGGACTGAGTTCTTTCCACCATGCTGCTCCTTGCATCCAACACCTTCGGTAAGGCTGGTGAGAGCTCCCTCGGTCCCCTTCTTTGCCCTGCCCTTAAAGCTGGGAACATAGAAGCCCCAGTACCACTATCCATCCTACACTCTCCTTGCCCACAAAGTCTAAGCCACACTGACTCAAGCTTCTCTAAAATACTAACCAGAGATGGGTGAATTACTTCCCTTTCTTTAGGATTCCTAAACATTCTCCTGATGTTCTACTCATGAATCCATTTTTAAATGAGCCACCAACGCTAGCTGATATCAAGTTAGTTTCCTGGTTTTGTGACAGCCATAAATTTATGTCCATATCAGTGTATCTACTTGAGTTATAATCCTAAACATAGGATGTCCAGATTCTTTAATTTCTGAGTCAACATAAAGCAGAGTCACCCAGAATTAGTGCTTCATCAATGTGTGGTCTCTATAATGAAGTGGGAGAGGAAGGGAAACAAGGATGCAAAGGAAAGAAGAGTGATGGTCAGGAAGACTACCCTATAAAATCATCCAGGTGCTTCACTAAAATTTGTCAACATGGTACAGGACACCCAGGAGACGAGGGTAGGAAAGTCCTATGAAATGGCTTCCTCTGGTACTAGTAGTACAGAAAGGACTCACGTGGCAGAGGCTGCAGGAGTCAACTGCTTCAGGGAGAAATGACCGCTCACACACAAAAGCATCACCTGCTTCCTACATGGGGATTCAACCATCTCTGAGTCATAATTCACCAACCTCAGAGCCAAATTGATGGGCTGAAAAAACAAAGTCAACAAAATCTTCATAGCAAATATATCAGACTACTGGTTTCCCTGATGATAGCGTGATCATGGCACCAATTGGGGGATGGGTGGGCAGAAGAGCTAGCACACAGAGCTGCTCCCCAGGTGAGCCGTGGCTTGTCTGTCCCTGTCTGCCATGTGTGCTCTTATCCCATAGTCATGCCCACAGAATGAGTTTGGTGTGAGAGCAAAGGGCTTTGCACACTAAATAATCACAGCCATACCTAGGGTCATAGTCAGCCACATGCCACTGGGATAAACTTCCAAACCAGGCACAGTTATGGGAGGAAAGGATTTATTGAAGCTACAAATCCAGGGGACGTTCCATAATGGTGAAAGAGGCTGACCCCTTTCACAGGTCCAAGCAGAAAGAGAGAAAAGCCATCACCAAGATGACACACCAGCAAACACCAAACAGGCAGTGGGAAGAGAGATTTCCTTCCCCTTTATATAGCCTTAGGGCAGAGCCTTGCAACCCTTTTCCCAGACTTGTTGACTCCCTGAGTCTCTGGAATTTCCTTCCTGCACTGCCCTCCCAGGAAGGGATGTGCATTTCTAGCTCCCCTGAGCTTTCTTACATCCTGCCCCTACTAAGAGGGCTGCCTTCCAGTCAACAACATCAGAGACCCACCCAAGATTATTAAAAAGGTCAAGTTGACAACAAAATCATTACACCTAGCCAGAAAATAAAACAAGGGCAGATATAATAAAGATAAAATAGACATAAGACTTCCTCAGCAAAAGCTCAGGCCTATGAGTATCTTTCAAAAAAAACTCTGAAATTTTTCCTCCAGAATATTTTCTATGAAAATCAAAAATTACCTTTAGTTTCTAAAGCAATTAGACTCAAATGATTGTGAGTAAAGACTCCAAACAGCTTATGGAATACAGTGAGTGAATATATCACCCGTCTCAGACTAACAGATGTTAGCCTCATTCCAGCTCACACTTAGGGCATTCATTTTTTATCATGATTTGCTGAGTGCTTTTAGGGAGAATAAATAAGGCTTTGAAATAATAGCACAGAAAATTTATAAATTGAAAGTGTGTTTTATTTTTTAAATCTTTTACATTTATAAGCAATTGGAGGTCAGTGGCTTCCAATCTTTTAAAAAAACTGCCTTTTTTGGAAAAGTATGAACACTTTCTAGCCTACATAAAAAAGAATGCAGAAATCAACCCAGAGATTCATATTTCAGCCATTTCTTGTCATTTTTGATATTTTATTCCATAGCTCTTAGAGATGAGAAGTGAAAACGTATAAAAATGTGGTTTCTGAATCATATAGGCTTATTCTGTTTTAATTGCAGATAAAGATGACACATTGTAGAGAAGATATTTTATTACAACTCACAAAGAAAAAGGATAAGTGAGTTATGAGCTGTATGGGATGGGAATATTGAAAGATGCATGACAGATAATTTTTTAAACCCATCATTTATCTGTATGTAGTATTACTGCAGATTAGCACACTCATGTCATTTATTGCATATGCTAAAATAAATACCACAGGCTTGCTATAAATATATAATGCTGCCTTTTATATTGGAGAACACATTAGTAATGATGCTATTATTTCTGCATTTGAGGTAAAGTGGAAAGATTAGTATGCCAGCTTTGAAGATGAATCATACCCACTCCTCCTCTCTGGCACTTGTACCCAAATAATTACCAGGCATTCCCTATGGTCTTAGAGTGCAGGAGACAGGAGTGTGGCAGAGGGGTCTGAGTCCATATATCCACTCTACCATTTGCTACTTATTTATTTGCAAGAAGAGAAAGACAGAGAAATGGGTATGTCAGGGCCTCCAGGTTCTATAAAAGAACTCCAGATGTATGTACCATTTTGTGCACCTGCAAGCCAAAAAAAATTTTTGAAAAACTATTCTTTAGCTACTCTTCCCCATCTTCATTTTCATTGCTTACCTCAGCCCCCAAATGCATATTTGCCTCTCATCTTGAAGAGTTAACTCTTTGTTTCTTTTTCTCTTTATGGCTAGAATCTTTGGGACTTATCTTTCCTGCCAGAATCTAACTAACAAGGTATTTTCTAAGCAAGGAAAATTTACCATCTCGGTGACCTGCTGACATTAGCCACTAAAATATGTTTTCAGTCTCACTACATAGACATATAAATACAATAAAACTGTAGTGGGTGCTATGGTAGAAATGTCTACTGAATGCTGCAAGCAACAAATGAGGGTTAATCAGTTCGAACTGCAGGTAAGTGAGTGGAGAATTTGCTAGATGCAGAGGCCCTGCTCACATCCTATTTGTTGCAAATCACTGGACAGATGGAAGCAGTAGTGGCTGGAAATGATGGCAATGTTCTTATCATCAAAGAGCTGAGACTTATGTAGAATTTATTAGATGCCAGACACTGTTTCAAGTGCTTTTCAAAAGCCTCACTGAACCTTCTCAGTATCACATCATCATCCCCACTTTACAGATGAGCAAAACAAGGCACAGAAATGGTGACCAAGAAACTTTTATGACTTGTATGACTGTCCTGGCATTACAAATATTAACCACTACACCCATCTATTGCTCACTTTTATCATAGTAGAGATTCCAAGACACAAGCTACACACACTAAACATTAAAGGCAATGAGTTAAGTGTTCAAAAAGGAAAATATGAAATAAATATGACATGGGACACTGATCACCCACATTCATAAAGGTGCCCAAAAAACTGAACCAAGTCTCCCCCTAAAGCATAAGTTTCTAAGGCTTATACAAGGCCAGAGGAAGGTTGACAGAGAAAATACAGGCTGTGTTGATAAAGTGTGTAAAACATGGCTATTCCCAAAATGGGAATAAGATTCTCAGGGTGCCATATCCTGGCTGATCCCCTAGCACCTCAGCATGCTAGCTTACCTTCAGGGAATCTCCATAAGAGGAAAGATTCTCAGCCTCAAACAATAAAAAGAAACTCATGTGCACGCGCTTCCACAAATGACCTTTCATGAGCTCAATTGTGATGTACTGCTGAGTCCACACAAACAACACTACCACTAGACTTCTCTAGATGCTGTGCTACAAAGGCTTCCAGAAACGAGATGTTACTGCTACTATAGCCAATGGATTCTGGCCCATCCCTGCTTCTCTGTATGACTGGTGTTGCTGGAACAAAACACCTGACCAAAAGCAGCTGATGGGAGGAAAGTTTTTGTTTTGGCTTACAGTCTCTTGAGGAGAAGCTTTATGATGCCAGGGGAAAACATGGCATGAGAAGAGGCTGGACATCACCTCTGCCACAGCAGGTGGACAGCAACAGCAGAAGACTGCGCTGATCTCTGGCAAGGGGGAGTTGCTGTAACACCCCCAACAAGGCTCCACTTCCCAAATTGCCATCCATCCACTGGGGCCCAAACATTCAGAAAACAAGAGTTCATAGGAACATCTGATCAAAGCACTGCAGCTGGTGTCCTATGCAAATAGTCTGGTTGTTGAAAGGACCAGTATACACCTGTTTCCTGGACTTGTAGGAAAGTATCTGAGGAACTGATTTTTTTAAATTGGGAAATTCTGCTATGATGGGCTCAAATATACATAGATACTAGACAACAAAAAATAATGGGCCTTGGTTCCTGCTGCTCACCAGAATTTATGATGCTCCTACAGCTCCAGATAAAGTGCCTAGAAAATTTGGTTCTGCCCTTGCTAAGGGGCTCAGAAAAGCTAATTATACACACCCAGAACCTCTCAAAAGAACCAAAAGCATCCCAATGCCTTCATGGTAAATAGCAAACTTCTGTTGCAGATACCTTTCCATTGCTGTGACAAACCTCTGACTAGAAGCAGTTTATGGAAGGAAAACAAATCATTTCAGGCTTACAGATGCCAGGGAAAACACCATTATGGCTGAAGAAGCTGGCTCACTTAAGCATCCACAGCAGAGACAGAGAAGCCAACACCATCAAACACGTACAGCCAGAACACAAACTGCTCCCTACACACCTAGTGGGGGTGGACTGAATATCCACCCTCAGTGACTCACCTCTTTTAGCAGTGATCTTAAATAGGAAGTTTAATTTAATCAAAAGTACCTGAGTCTATAGGGGCCATAGTTACATTCAAACCACGACAATGATACTCTTCATTGTCAACTTGACAAGATCTAAAATCACCTAGGAGACAAATCTCTCAGCATATATGTGACAGAGTCTAGATTTGTTTAACTGAGGTGGGAAGATCTACCCTAACTGTGGGCAGCACCATTCTGTGGGCTAGCATCCCTGACTGAATAACAAGGGAAAAGCCTAATAAGCATTCAGTTCTTTGCTTCCTGACTGTGGATTGAATGTAACCGGTTCCCTCATGCTCTTGCCTCCGTGCCTTCTCCATAGGAACGTCTGTATCCTTTCAAACTGTAATGTGAACTAAACCTTTCCTTCCTTAATTTTCTTCTTTGCAGTTATTTTGTCACTGCAACATGGAAGTTAACTGATACAGACTCATCCAGCAGTTCTCTAATTACCTGATAAGATGCTCTACCACATTGTGACTGCTGGATGCTCCCTGTCCCATATTCTCAGACCTAACACTGCTTTTGCTTTGGGAATTGTATACATTATTCTTCCTTATTGCTGTTACTAAACATCTGATGAAAAACAACTTAAAGGGGCTGGAGAGATGGCTCAGCAGTTAAAGTCACTTGTTTGCAAAGCCTGCTGGCCCTGAGTTTGATTCCCCAGTACCCATGTAAAGCTAGATGTACAAAGTGGTGCATGCAACTGGAGTTCCTTTGCAGTGGCAAGAGGCCCTGGCACAACCGTACTCATTTTCTCTCTCTCAAATATATAATAAAAATTTAATTTTAAAAATAACTGAAGGAAGGATAGTTTCTTATGTCTTATAGTCTGAGAGGCTAGAGATCATGATAGTGGGGAGGACAAAGCAGCCGGAACTGAGGCAGCTGCTCTCATTACATTTACAACCAAGAAGCAGACAGCACAGGGGAAGTGTGGGTGTGGGCTACACAACCTCAAGGCCCACCTCTAGTGACCCATTTTCTCCAGTGAGGCTCCACCTCCTAGAGATTTCACAGCCTAGCAAAGCAGAACAATCAGCTGGGGACCAAGTGCTCAGAAACATAAGCCTATGGGGGACAGCCCATTCAAAGGACAACAGGCATTGTTACTCATTGTACATCCCTTCTCCTCTCTGGCTTTCATAATCCTATGTCCTTGGGCATGCAGCTACCAGTATGGGTATCCTTGCTCATTAGCATGGCCCCAGTCCACATGCTGACAACAGTGTATCTTAAGTAGAACATCTTTCTTAGTAGAGATAGTAAGAAAGAAGTCAGCAGTTAATTCTTCCCCCAGCAAGCATGCTGGCACAAACAGAAATAACATCTCAGCACGGCTCATTAATCTGGGAGCACGTGTACCATATATATACTAATAGTGCCACTTAGGTGTTCAGTACGTTCTGATAGCTATAACTCCTTATGACAACCCTATTGGGGCAATGCCATCATTCCCATTTGACAGATGGGAAGTGTGACGTTTAAGTTTTATTGTCAACTTGACCTTTTTAGTCAATCTTGAGTGGGTCTCTGATATTGTTCACAGGAAGGCAGCCCTCTCAGTAGGGCTCAGGGTGTAAAGAGGTTCAGGGGAGCTAGAAACAAACATCCCTTCCTGGGGAGGCTGTGCAGGAAGGAAATTCCAGAGACTCAGTAAGTCAACAATCTGGGAAAGGGTTACAAGCCCATGCACTAAGGCTATATGAAGGGGAAAAAACTCTCTCGTCCCCCTGCCTGTTTGCTGTTGTGTGTGTGGTGTTATTGATGGTTTTTCTCTCTCTCTGCTTGGACTGTGAAAAGAGGTGCCAGCCTCTTATACCACTATGGAACTTCTCCTAGATCTATAGCTTCAAATGAATCCTTTCCTCCCATAAATTGTGCCTGGTTTGGAGATTCACCCCAGCCATGCGTGGCTGACTATGACAGGAAGCATATGTAATTCAGCAAGAGGCCAACCTAGAATTTAAACAGTGGTAAACAAGCTCCGGAGATAGTTCTCTTAACCACTATTAGCTAGTGGCTTGGATAATTTCATTTCATACTGCAAACTTGATAGTGATATCCACAGAAAGCACACATTCCAAGAATTTTTAAAGAAATTTTCATACAATAATTTATTTTAATATGTAGAATGATTAAAAGAAGGAAGCCTACCACTATTTTCGTGCCTCTAACTTTACTTGAATGGAGTTAGGATAGTATCATTATACCTCTACCTATTCTTCAGCTAAAGACAAGTCATATACAGCAGATCAGAGAAACTGCATCTCTCTGGCAAAGAAACTCATGGAAACATCTAAACTCAAAAGCTTGTGTGAAAAAAGCACAACTTAGCCTCCTCTCTTTAATTTAATGTATTTTACCCATAGTATCTGAATGTGCATTTGAGAACTCCAAAATCATCAATGTTCAAGAGAATACTGAGAGTCTAGGATAGATGGGTACTCATACCTTAGAAATCAAAACAGGCTCCCTTCAAGTTCCCTGGGGGATTGCCTTAAGAACCCTATGGAAACCAAAATTCATCTTTATAAAAAGTGAACGAGGGGTTGCACATAACCTGCACACAACTTCCTGACTACATAAATCATTTCCAGATTGCTTATAATACATAATACAATATAAATGCTATGTAAGTAGTTATTTACTATATTCTTTATGGAATCATGGCAAGAATAAAAGTCTGAACCCATTAAGTGTGTGTTCAGACACATTCTTTTTCAAATACTTATATCAGCAGTTGATTGAATCCAAGGAAGTAAAACCAGCAGAGGAAAGCAAATGATACTCATTTTTAAATTTATTTATTTGTTGGTTTATTTACTTATTTATTTATTTATTTATGAGAGAGAGGCAGATAGAGAATGGGCCAGACCTCTAGCTACTCCAAAAACAAACTCCAGATACATCTGGCTTTACATAGGTACCAAGGAATTGAACTTGAGTCCTTAGGCTTTGCAGGCAAGTTCCTTAACCGCTGAGCCATCTCTCCAGCCTGCAAATGATAATCTTATTCAAATGTTTATAGCAGGAAGTTACATGAACAGGTTAAAATTTTAGTGTCCCTAACCAAAATCCCCACTTGCTTTATTTTCCCAAGAACATGTTTAATTTTCTTTTCACACCAGAAATACAGTTGCCTTTATTTATACCAATCACAATGTTTCCTAAGTAAGATGGTAAGTGTCTGTGTATTATTGGCTGCATTAGTCAAGTTTCTCTAGACATACATAGCAATAGATGATTGGCATTCACTCATTTATTGTAATTGTTTATTTCATGCAATGTGGAGTGTGAAATGTCCCACCCGTGATCTCCCATCTGCAAGCTGGAGTCCCAGAAAGAGGTGGCATGATTCAGTCTGAGCCTCAAGCCCAGAGAAGCAGAGGAGCCACTGAGGCTGAAAGCGTTAAGAAAGATGGCAGGACGGACTGATGTAAACTCTAGGCAGGAGAGGGAGAGCTCAGTTTAAGGAAAGATGGAGCAAACTTCCTCTTCTGCTCTTTGTTCCATTCAGACCCTCAATAGCTTGCATGGTGCCCAGGACATTAGTGGGAACAGAGCTTCATACGATTTATTGACTTGAATGCTAAACAATATTTTACCAACTACTTGGTTATCCCAGCAGTGATGGTTGACCTTGACTGTCACCCTAACAGAGATTTAGAATCACTTGGCAATCATCTAGGAGACATATGTCTGGGCATGTCTGTGAGGACACATTCAGAAAAGATTAGCTGAGGAAAGATGACCTGCCTTCAATGTGGGCAGCTCTTTCCAGGGCAGCCCACAAAGAAGGTCTGGCAAAAAAAGCAGTGTACACACATCTGTCTCCACGTCTTCTGCCAACATCTTCAACAAGCATCAGACCCCAGCTTCTTCAGCCTTTCAGTGGAGACTGAATATCAGTGGAGACTGAATATCAGTGACACTCCTGCGAATTTTCAAGCTTTTTGCCAGATTGGGACTGCTGAGGCATCCAGATTCATGAATTGAACAGCTCGTAGGTCTTGGGCTTCTCCAGCATGCAGATGGTCATTGTTGAACTACCCAACCCCTATCCTGAAAGCCAATCGAACAAACACCCTTTAATAATACGTGCGTATGCATTCTACCAGTTCTCTTCCTCCGAAGAGCCCTATCTGATGCCAGCTGTCTGTTTTACCTAGCAAATTAACAAATAAAATTAATAATCATCACAACCTCTGACAAATAGCAATATCCTAACAAATAGGCTCTTTTCAACTTTCATTGAAAGTATAATTTTAAAAAATCTATTTTGTGCTTGACTCACAAACATGAGTCCCTGAGTTCAGTTTTCCAGAAGCCACATAAAGCTGTGTATTGGAGCACAAGTGTCAGTAATCCCAGCATGCCTACAGTGAGAAGGGAGGCAGACAGTAGGTTCTCCCAGAGGATCGCAGGCCAGCTTGCCTGGTGAACTCAATAATGAAGAGAGACTCTGCCCTAAATGAGGTAGAAAGGGAGGACTAACGCCCAAAGTTGTCCTCTGACCTCCACACATGTTCCATGGCATGACTATACCCATATTCACATGAACACCCCCCAAAATATACCCACATTTAAGACACAAAAGATAATCATAATAGAGATGATCCCTTTTATAACAGTAAAATATTGAAAATAAAAAAATCTAATTTGTATAGTTTCAATATAGATATAACTGGATTTTGTGCCTTTCATCTCCCTGTGCCTATGGAAGCAGATACCACATGAGAACTTCCATCTTCACTTTCATTTTAGAAAAACCTTTTTCTGAAGACAGAGAAACTCTGATCCTATTCCTTATGCTTCCTTGGCCACCAGAAAAGTCAGTAGTGTTTGCAGGCCAACTATATTTGGATCTGTATTAAACAGAGCTCTCATTGAAACAACTTAGAACTTACGCCTTGGTTTGCCAGTTGTCAATTAATTACCTTCCAGCTCAAAATTCACTCTTTTTGTCTGCTCTGTGAAAATGGATACGGGGCTCTTTAAATGTGTTTGGCTCCTGGAACTGTGTGAATCTGTCAGTGGAGAGCTCACAAGAGGCTTCACAGGAAGACAGGATGATATCCTGGGTCTGGTGCCTGTCCTACAGCCTCCTTCAAGGCTCACAGCTTGTCCAGGCTCCTTCTATTGCATAGGCATTTCCTGGGTCCCAGCAACTGCAGCAGTGGTAGGCTCCCTGAAGTGTCTGGCTCCTGCAATGCACAGTGGTCAGCATCACCCAGAAGCTAACCCTTTCCCACAATGCCTCCTGAAGGAGATTTGTAGCTGCATTTCCTTACTGAGACACCTTTCTGTGAACAGATTTCTCCAACACCTTAGAGGGCAGATTTCCAATGAGTTCCTGGGGGCTAATTTCAAGATAATTCTGCCAACACGGCATCATGGGGACTTTTCTGCCATCCAGTCAGCCCCAGCTGTCTCCTCTCCAAGGAGGTCTGGATGGGAGTTTTCAGATCCACTTAGCAAAAGTGAAGTTTCCTTTATCTTGCTGCTCTGACATCTGTGTTAAGATGTTATACTCTTTGATTCAACTCTTTTTTGAAATGTAGATTTCACTACTTCACTGCCTGTATACTGTCATAGGTGTCTTTAAAATCATTTCTAGAATTTAGAGGCTATTAATTTTAAGTATCTCTTTAGGATGATCAGGCCTACTTCATTGGTTATGTACAAAAAAGAACCAGGCATGATGATGTACCAACCAGTTCTGGCAGCCCAAGTGTTCCATCCCAGGTTAGACGCTCCTGCAACTGAGACAGGACCCTGAGGAGCTGAGGACAAACGAAAGAGCTGGAGAGGTAGACTCAGTGGATAAAGTGGTTGTTACACAAGTGTGCAAACAGGAGTTTGGATCACCGGAACCTACATAAAACACACATGGTAGCACACACCTGTAATCCCAGTCTCCCTGTAGCCTGAAGAGAGGCAGATACATAGAAGAATCCCTGGAACTCACAAGCCAGTTAGCCTGGAATATACTGCAAGAAACGGCAAATCAAACGAGGAAGAAGGCCAGGACTACTGACGCTGGAAATTGTCCTCTGACCTCCATACATGAAACACACATACACAGAGAAAGGAGAGAGAGAAAGAAAGTTCAAATGTTAAAATGAAGAATGACAAAGCTATTAGAGATATCCAAATCAAAATCCATTTTTCTATACAATTCCTGAAATTCATATACCCTGCCCAGGCTGGGAATACTTTGAGTAAATACTAAATGCAGAGATGATATAAATGTGGAAAATTGTAATGAGACAGACTGGAGACTTTCAACTCAAGATACAGAGCAGAGAATGATAACTATAGAATAATAGAGAAGAGGCTGGTGGTTATCATGACCTTAAACAGGAAGTTCTCAGAACAAATTCGCAGGGAATCCCCAAACTTTCCAGGTTAACTGTCAATCCCCTCACCAATGCCCAGGGGACTGAGAGCTGTGGTGTAGCACATGTAGCGACAGGCGATCAAACACTGGCTGAATCTCCAGGTTCACTGGGCATTAATTATGTGCCCTGAGAAACTCCTCAACCTCAGTACGTAACCATTCAGGCTTGTCAGAAGGGATATCCTGTCACAGTGCCTGCATTCAGGTGTTCTTGCCTTATATGAATTGGCTAGAGCTACTATGACAAAGTACCACAAAGTGGGACTTAGAACAGAGCAATCTATTGTCTCACAGCTCCTGGGGCTGGAAGTCTAAAATTGATGTTGCTCACTACGAACCTGTAAAGAAACATTTTCCCATCCTCTCCCAGCTCCTGCCGTTCTCAGATGTTCCTCTCAGCTTGTGACAGCGACCAACACTCCAGTCTCTACCTGGATCTTCACAAAGCACTCCCATGTCTCCACATAGCTTCTTCCCTCTCTGTATAAGGGACATCAACATATTGAATTACACCCCACCATGTAACCTAATATTAACCCAATTATCCCTCTGAAGAATAAGACCACTTAGTTTTTAGTGGTTATATCTTCTTTGAGGAGCGAGTGAACTCAATTCAGTCCTCAACATCCCTCCTTAGGTCCCTGAATACTATCTTTCTTCCAAAGTGAGCTGCCTATCAGTTTACAGAGAGTACAGTTTCTACCAGTTCCAAAATATGGGTTATAATATACTGATCTAGGTCATGCACAGATGCATGCATGGCCCAGAAACTTCATCCTCTCTGTCCCCCATTCCAAGCACTGGCTTTGGTGTCTAGCTTCAGCCTCATTTCTGTCCAACCACCTTGACCTCTCTCTACCCCAAGCCCCTGCCTCTCACGGCCAATCTTGCTCTTACCACATGCCTTTCCTTTCTTAATCTGATCCTTGAATCCAATGACTCACAGCTACATGGCAGCTACATTATATTCTCTTGACTTTCTGCCTAACAGGAGTCATCGATACAAAATGGGAAAGAACAGGGTTGCAAAGGGAATTCTTCACATTCCTATGCTGAAGCCCAAGTCTTCATTCAGAATGTAAAGATTTGGGAGGACGTAAAGTACATTTTGCTACCAATTGTTTCCTATGAGCTACCAGGGTACATAATATTAGACAGGACACATAATGTTAGGGCATGTTGTGGTTACCTTCTCATTTCTGGATCAATGCACTGACCAGAAGCAGCTTATGGGAGGAAAGAGTTTATTCCAGGCTTACAGTCTGGGGGGGGGGGGCCTTCATCATTGCAAAGGAGGCTGGCTCACTTCATCATTCATCCATAGCAGAAAGTGAATAGCCAAAGCTCAAGCTGGCTCTGAACACACCTGTAGGGCTGGACTCAAGATCTGACCCCAGGGACCCACTTCCTCCAGAAGGGCTCTCCCTGCTGGAAGCTAAGTAGAAACCTTAATCAAAAATGCCTGAGGCTATGAGAACACTGACATTCAAATTACCACAGGGCCTTAGGCTCTTCTGGTACAAGAAGACTACACCCTCAGAGACATGTTGGTAAACATTAAAAAGTGAAAAGTCCTAAAGTTATGTCTTCTCAGAAAAAAGAGACAAAAGCACTATCATGCTATATCTTTCCTTCATTCTCTCTTTCTCTGCCTCTCTCTCTCTCTCTCTCTCTCTCTCACACACACACACACACACACACACACAGGATGTCTTTTCCTCCCCCTTTGAAAGGCAGCCCACATTAGACAGTATGTCCATGGTCCACTGGAAGGGGAGTAAAGAATTCCCCTAGGTCAGTCATCTTCTCAACCCTTCCGAATCTAAAATGTTCATGACTAGGATACTTCCCAAGAGAAATACATCTGTCTTCCTGAAACCAATAAAAACAAAACACAAAACATTTCTTGGAGAGGAACGCACTACATCTTCAGTGACCTATAATATTTCCTGAAAATTGTGAGATTATATTCATCCTAAATGAATGTTCCAAAGAAAATAAATCCAACCACAATCAGAGATTCATTTTGTTACGTGCTGAGAGCCACGCAAACCCCTGGACATAAAAGGTGACATGAGCCTGCTTCTCTAAAATGAGGACAAAATACTACCTAGTGCATCATGTTGCTAGGCAAAGTTAGTTCATGTAAGATGTAGCTGAGTTAGTTCATATAAAATGTAGGCTATTGGTAAATCCTGCCTTCTATCATTATCACCATCATCGTTATTGGCTGAGAAAATGCACAAGTTATCTAGAGACCTGGAAGCAGAAGGGCTCAATGGAAAGATACCAAGGGTGATGGGGCCTGGGAGGAAGCAGGTGGTGGAACACAAAGGAACAGAGAGCAACACTATCTTCTATTCCACGAACGTCCCAGACACACAGCACTTCCCAATGTCTGCTTAACGCCCATGAATTAGAGAGTGACCCTGTTCCAGAATCTGAAGCTGAACTAGATACACAGAGAGCACATGGCCCTGTAAAGTAGGTGTCCTGGATTCCCCATTAGGACCCAGGAGACACCATGTAGCCTAAAGGGGAGGCAAAATGCTATAACAGGAAGTTTCCTCAAGTAGGGTGTTGATGGTTTGGGGGGGGCACAAAAAATATTCAAATGGGTTTCTGGGTTAAACAGAATTCAACTGAATTATTTAGGATAATTTTCTCAGAACTTTTAATTTGCATAAGTTTCTTACGAATCTCCAGGTGTGGGTACTGTGCGTCCAACTTTCCCAAGTGTGTTTGATCAGAAAAGTCTGTTTTATCAGAGTATCCAGAGATTAGTGTCCTTCTGGAAACTCTGGGGTTGCAGATGGATGATGTGCATTATCACCTACAACAATCCAGCTATGCTTTGGGAGCGCTCGGCTTCTTCATCTGGAAAATGATGAGATTCGCTCAGTGGTTGCCAGCAGATTTCTAGTGCAAGGCATTGTAAGAAGTGGGAAAAGGCCACCTGCCTACAGAATGTTTATTCACAGACTGTCAGAGTCTGAGTCCCTTACTAGAAGGTGTTCTAAGATCCTTCCACCTCTAAAGTATGAAAAGTACCTGAGTTTAAAGAATACATGGCTTCTGCCTGCCCAACATCCCTTCTCTTTTCTGAGCAAGAACCTTTAATTGCTGAGCCATCTCTCTAGCACTATCCCTTTGCTTTTCTTTTGCTTACAACACTACAGTTTCCCTTTATGAAACCACTACTTTCCAAGTCTCAGTCCATATGGTTCAGCAAAAGCTGACCAACTACCCTAATTCCAGAAGAAAGCATATCACCCAAGCCATTCTGTGCTCCATTCATCAGCCACAATGAAAGGAGTAGAGGTGCACAGTGTTGATGAGTGCCTTCTTAGGGATCTATATTAGAGCTTTTTGATGGAAGGGAGGGAAGGAAGGAGGTAGAATCAAAGCCAGGAAGAACCAAATAAAGACATCTTTAGACTGTGGCTGTTAAAACAGCAGAATAAAAGCCTGCTGTACTGGTAGCCATGTTTGTCTTTGAGAGAGAAAATGATTCCTAAGGACACTAGCTGAATCATCCCCGAAATCCATGTCTTCTTCCAAATATCACTCTCATATGAGCCAATAATTAATCTCTTCTGCTGAAACGAACTTGTAACTGCAAGAGTGCTGAATAATTCAGATATCAATCTTGAGGTTCCTAGGGCTGCTATGAGGCTCAGTTAAGAGGCTTGGGGTTTCAATGCCGAGTCCACTTTCAATAGAAAATAAATGTGGGAAGACATTAACAATGACGACTGTATGTTGGTGAGAACTGGTAGGACCTGTGACCCACATGAGCTATGCTCCAGGAAGACCCCAGAGACTTCAAATAATTTCTTCCACCTGCTCCCTGCAGCCCTAAATGCCATTGCAGAGCATCTGGGTTCCTGACAGGGGGCAGAGAGGTGGGAGGGAGTTGAAAAGCCTTTTGAGAGTCTAATGGAAGTTATCAGTCGTCTTCTTGAAATAACAAGCAAAAATAGTTGCATGCAGGTTCAGGTGTTTACAAACCTTCTTGTACCTTAAAACTTCTCCTCCTAAGACTGGATCCTCTCACTACAGGTAGAGAGAAATTGCTGGACTTGGAACTTTGCTAACAGCGATGGCCCCAGTCTCTCAGAGAACATCAAGAAAAAGGAAGAAAGGAAGGTCACTCTTGGCACCAGAAGGAAGGGAGGTGGTACGGTTGACAAAAAAAGAGCTGCTACTTAAATAACTTGCATGAATTGGTCACACTTCCCTTCTCCTGCCCACTGGGCCATTTTTCAACTCATAGGAGTGGGGAGCCAGCTAAGCTCGGTCCCCATCAATTGGCTTTGAAATTGATCGATGACCTGAGATTTTTGTTTCTGTTAAATGTCTTCCCTGGAAAGAGAACACTTCAGACTCGCCAGTCATTCACGCCAAGGAACATATTTTATTAAGGAGTATCAGGAGTGTTTCAATAGATGGGGGAGAGAGAGTTGCGACAACAGATGTCTTCCACGTCTGGCTCTGCCTAGGCCCACATGGGGGAAGAGCTGGCTTCTTTAAAAAGCAATTAATCCTAAGCTTTGAACCATTTTGCTAAATAAGTTGTTCTTCCCAGTTGTGGGAGGTTTTCTTAAAAATAAAATCAGGGTCTTACAAACACAAAACTTAATTCATAGTTGACCTTCAATAGCAAAATCAAAAGCTTTGACACATTCTGGTCTAGTTTGCTTCCACCAAAGCCTGACCATTCCATTCCCAGCGCCCAGGGAACCTGTGCTTATGATACTGCGTGACACCCCTAAGACCTCCTACACATCCTAAGAAGACAGTAGGAAATAGGGTGGACAGATGTACCCTAACTCCTGACCACAATCATCCCACAACATCTGAATTTCACAGATTTTTTTTTGTCCTAAAAGATGGCAGTTCTATGACCCTGTGTTAGAAGGGCTCAAATGAATCTCTGAGAAAAACACAAGACCAGCCAGGGCCTTTTGCCAAGAATAAGAGTGGCCTCCTGTGTGCCTATTTCAGTCTCTGGCTGAAAGCAGATAATAAATTATGTTTGTCTGACTCTTCCACAGGCTAGAAAGTGCTTTTCAGTATCTCACTGTTTATTTGTCTGTTATTCTTGGGACCCCAAAAGGGAAGCAGAACATTAAATGTGCTCCCTGGCTACTGTGGAGTCCAGATAATCATCATTACCACCATGTAGGTGCAGTCAGAGACTCAGGATGGATGCTAAGATCTCTTCAAAGGGGATGATACCAAAAGATGGGAACATCTTCAAATGTTTACTGCCACAAATCCTCAAAACACAGAGAGCAATTCTCTCTCTCTCTCTCTCTCTCTCTCTCTCTCTCTCTCTCTCTCTCTCTCTCTCTCTCTCCTTGAACTTCCGATCTTTCTGCCTCTACCTCTTGAGTGCTAAGATTACAGGTATTCACCACCATACCTAATCTATGTTGGGCTAAGAATAGAACTTGGGGCCTTGTGCATTTTAAGGAAGCATTCTTACAACTGAGCTACATCCCCAGCCCTGAGTTTAAGACTTCTTATAAGCCATCTTGAAGAGATTGCTGAGTGGTTAAAGGGACTTTGTTCCAAAGCCTGACTGCCTGGGTTCAATTCCCTAGTAGCCACTTAAATCTAGTAGAACAAAGCAGTGCATGCATCTGGAGTTAGATTGCAGGGGCAAGAAGTCACTTTTCTGCTCTCTCCCTCGCTCAAGTAAATATTTTTTAAAAATATTTCTTATAAGAAATAAGATTTCATATATAAGCAAAAGATTTACACTAAGCCTGATTTAAATCTAGTTCATTTTGTTTCAGAATGCTTGTGCTAGGGTCAAAGTCACTCAGTGGCAAACTCATTAAACCTTAAGAAATGTCTCTGCCAGAGGCCTTACACCATCAGTATACATTGATACAAGCATATGGCACAGGTCTGGGTACCCAGCTCTGGTTTAGGAATGACCATATCTCTGCAATGGCCTCAGACATAGTGGGACTTGAACACAGCATCATGAAGGAGAATGGGTGCACCTTTGGGTTTGTTGTTCCCTGCTGTGTCTTGGCACCTTCTTACACTTGGCAGACTCTCTGGAGCACTTCTCTTTGTTGTCCCTTACAGACTCGATCTGCAAGTTTCCTTTGCCTGTCCAAATCCCCTGCTTCCGCAGCCACCAAAGCTGTCCACCTCAGAGGGCTCTAGAGTCTGAGCTACCTTCCCCAAATGGCAGTTTTAAGAGTCTGCGTTGCAAGAAAGAGCTCAGTCTGCTGAAAACAGTTCTGCACAGTAGAGATGTCAGGCACCATCTGGCAGGATGCATTGCCTCTCCCTAGCAACTGCCCCCACATTTCATCTCTGGTTACCTTGACTGCTTCCCTGGTTACCAGAGTCCCAATCTCAGAGCATCTCTAATGCCACCCCCACTGACTACTGCCTCCCCTGAGAACTTCTCAGGGTTCTTAAAGGTGGATCCCAAGATTTTCCCTCTTGGATCACACACTGATGCTCAGCCCCAACTCTGGCTCCAATCGTTCTACCATCAGTCAAAAACCAATATGCATACTTTAGCATTAACCAGGCTAATCAGTCCAGTGAAACTCAGCCTTGGATACTATTGAAACTTCTGTAAGCCTTTAAAAGCTATTAACCCCCAGATACCAGCCCAGAACATTCTGATTTAATTAATCTAAGGTAAAGTAACATTCTTTGAAGCTCCAAATGTGATTCAAAGGACTTGGTAGGGTTTCCCACCACTGATCTTACGTAAGCAATGCACAGTGTTGAACCTCCTTAGAACTGGCAAAATATAATTCCTCACTCAAAAACATGCCTGAATTTTCACAAATTCTAACAGTTATCCCAATTTATTTTAAACAAGTAATTTCTCTAGATTTTTTAAACTTTCTAATTTCAATAAAAAATATTTTACAATTAATATTTTATGAAAACCAATTCATTTTTGTTTTCTCTTCCAGGATAGCTCCATGGAACCGTGTCCATACCTCTAGATGTAAGCATTGCCTGTATGACTTCTTGATTGAAAATTATGAACTTCTAAAAACTATGTTTCTTCTATACCTCAAAAGTACTATGGAAAGCCCCCCAAACTGTTATACAATAAGAATGTCATTAACCATTTTTCTAAGTAGATCTTCACAGTTTTTCACAAAGTCCCCTGTTTCTGCAGCACGTTAGGAATGCAGAAGCTGCCAACCCACCTCAGACCAAGGGGATCACAAGCTACATGTGTTGCAGTCAGCTTTCTAGTTGCTGCACAGAAAGAACCCAAGCAAAAGCGGCTTATGGAGGAACGGGTTTATTTGGCTTACGGACTCGAGGAGAGACTCCATCCTGGCAGGGAAAACGATGGCATGAGCAGAGGGGTGGACATCACCTCTGCCACAGTGGCAAACAGCAACAGTGGCAGGAAGGTATGCCAAATACTGGCAAGGGGAAGCTGGCTTATAACCCCCATAGCTCGCCCCCAACAACATAGCTTCATTGAGGTTGTAAAACCCAAACTGCCATCAGCTGAGGATCAATCTATCAGAACACATTCATTTGTTTGTGGGGGACACCTGGATCAAAGCATGACAACATGTTAACTGGACTGTATCCCCGGCCTACGGGTCAGTCAACGAAGACCCTGGGAGGGGGTGAGAATGTAAAGGGAAAAGAGACACAAAGAATGGAGACAAGACAAAAATTCTGATCAAGTCTCCATTTATTGCAGTATAGGTTGTACTTAAATATCCTTGCAGGAGGAAGTACGTTTGTGGTAGGAACTAGCATCACCAGGTTGCTAGGTAATCTGACCACAATGAGGGTCATGTGATCTCTAGGAGGAAGCCTGCAGGCAGGAAAAAGAAATTTAAGCAGAGAAATACAAACTTAGCTTTGGTTAGTAGAGAAAATGGCAGAGACCTTCAAAATGGTGTTGACACAGTTAAGGCACAATAAGCAGCTCCCCACAGGACTGCAAAAGAGAAAAGGAAACTTCTGTCTCCAGCCAAGCGCCAGTGACTCTTCCAAGGCTGTCTGTGTGTGGCCCTAGCTCTGCTATATTCTAAAGTTCCCTTCAGGGAAACTCATTCACCTGCAAACTTCCAGGACTGTACTCCCCATCCCAAACCAACCATGTGCAAAGCCTGCTCCCTTCCTCTCTGTCCGAAGGTAGCATTCCTATTTCTCAAAATCCCGACAGTCTGTCCTCTCCACAGTCTTCCTGGATCTCCCCAGCTCAGTGGTCTTGCCTGCTGCTAATTCTGTAGCATGGATCTACACATTCCAAGTCAGGGGCCACTCTTGCTTTGTTTGTTGTTTAACTCTATTTTGCCTATAACATTTCAGATATTTCTGTCTCTCCTCCCCCAGCAGTCCATCACTTACCTGCCTTTGTGCCTGCCCTGGGACTTTGCACATAACAGATTCAATAAGCAGTTGTGCTGGCTTTTGTCTTAAATCTCTAATGGCAAACTATATAACACATAAAACCTTTAAGTCTGTGTCTAGACACTAGCGAAAAAACTTACAACCTCTAAGCTCCACTGGTATTAAAACTTGCAATTTGTTTCACCCACGAGTTGCAGAATAACATTCAGTTTAAGAAGATAGGGACTATGATCACTAATGAAAATAAATATCAAATAGGAAAGCAAGACAACATAATATCAGCTATCCCTTAACAATGTAGGTAGACACATATTGCCATAACTAAAGACAATTAATCAAATAAAAATCCCTTAATTACCAACAATTACATAGCCAAAATGCATTAGCAGCATATTGCAGCCCAGTGATGCACAGAAAGCAGGGGGATGGGGTAGAGGCCTCCTGGGTAGGAATGCTGCTATGAACATATGGACAGTCCCAAAACTCATTCCATTTCACTCCTGGCTAGAGTAACCCCATGCATTGCAGAAGGAGTAGTTGAGAGCTTCTTTTTTTAACTACTCTATTACTTCTTTCATAAATATTTATTGAGAATTACCTATATGTCCAATAGTAGTCTCTGAAAATCTGAAGATAACGAAGACACTGTCCCTGCAATGGAGTTGTTGACAGACTCTGTGGGAGGTCACCTTAATACATTACAGAAAATAAAATTCTAAAATACTATTCTCTAGTACTAGAGTTCCATGTACTACTCGTGGTGTTATAGGAACAGAACAATGAGCTAACTCACAGTGACCAAGGAGGGTCCATTGAAGGTGATGATGTCTGAGGTGGGTCTTCACCTAGACAAATGTGTGAGGCAAGGGAAAGAATTAAAACTGATACTTCAGTTAGGGGGATGCAAGTAAGACAGGGAACAAGTTATCAGCATCATGATACATGGAACTGCCTTAATGGGTTCTGAATTGTAGCAGCAAAGGATGGTGGAGAGTCTATCACTGAGTCCATTGTCTTCTAGATACTAAGCTTGGGCAAAAGACTGAACTTTATTCTAAAGGCAAAAACAGCATTTCTAGGTTTGGGGGGAAAATAACACAAATCCAATATCTAATATGTAAAATAAAAAAAGCTTTGATTCTCCATGAAACTTGACTGCATTAAACGCAATTGAAATGCATAGCTACTTAGACACTGGCTCAGATAGCTCATGGGTCATCTCTATGGATGGGAGTTAGAGGAAATTAACTCTGAGATATACTCCTCTGGCCAAAATTATGTGATTTTTATTCAAAATGCTAAGCAGTAGACCTAGACCACAGAACTGTCTTTTTGAATGCATTATACCAAACCATAGAACAAAAGCCACACTATTGTCAAGGTATAGGAAACCAGGTATATGGCTCACACCTATAATCTCAGCACTCAGAAGGCTGGGATGGGAGGATCACATTGAGTTTGAGGCCAACCTTATCTACATGGTGAGTTCCTTGTCAGTATGGACTAGAGTGAGAGCCTGACTCAAAAATGATTGTTTCCAAGTAATACTAATAAATTTAAAAGAGCAGTAAAAGTTCTGTGGAGGACTTGGGAGATGGTTCAGTTGGTAAAATGCATGCTTCCTAAGCATGAGGACCTGAGTTCAGTGCCCAGGAACCATGTAAAAATGCCAGCCATGACGGCATGCACCTGTAATCCCAGTACTGTCGAGGAAAAGGCACATGGATCCCAACCAGTCTATCCTAATTGATGAGCTCCAAACCAATGACAAAGACTGTTTCAAAAAAAGTGGACAGATTCTCCATCCAAGGGTGAGAGAAGAATTACTTAAAAGAAAGAAGCCTAGTCATTCAGGGAACTTTCTAAAAGGCATAACCACTCTTCATGGCCAAAAAAAAGGGGGGGGTGATCCTGTCTCTGGAGTTGTTGGCCTTCCTATCCATGGAATTCTGGCTTGGTTCTCAGTACCAGGTATGAATTCCCTCCCAGGCCTCATATCCAGTCAGAGAACCATTGATCACCAGCATAGGCTATGTGCCACTATTGGTCAGGTGTGCACATTTTGTCTGGTTTCTTGATTTCATAGCTTGAAGGGTCCCCTGCTTGTTCACTCTGTTGGTAGCCATTATCCCCCAATAACTCACATAGCACTTTCTAGCACTATAAGGGCTAGCCAGCAGGGAGTTGGCTTGTTTCTAGGTTCCAGCTTGATCTCTTGGTGCCCTGTGTGCATAGTCTGTGGTACCTTTAGTAATAAGGTTTAACCATTTAGCTCTGGAGGGTAACCAAGTGCTTTGGCAATGGTCTGTACTATTTGGAGGACCTCATAGGTTTCCCTAAACAGATCACTGTGGAATGTAGTCCAGTCTGGCACTATAATTTACCAGTTAGTACCCATGGTTTTAGGACGATTTACCCTCTACAGAGACTTATGCCTGTGTGATCTCCCCACTCCCCTTATTAACAGTTACGTCTTTTAGTTTGCTATCAAGGAGGAAGGTTTCTATGGTATTGGATCATAATGTTATTGGTTTGGTATATCCCCCCCCCTGCATTATTCCTTCCTCTTCCCCCCACTGACCCTGTCATCCCCTATATTCTGACGATCACCTTGCTTGTTGAATAACCCCTTCTCTCCTCCCTCCCTAGTTCCCTTTTCTCCTAGCTTCATTTTAGTGCCATGCCAATACCCCTGATGCTAACAACCTCTTTTGCAATGTTCTCTGAGATTTGATGGGTGTGTTATAGGACAGTGATAAGCTCTCTGCCATCTCTGAATTTTTTTCTTTGAGGCATTTAAGTGTCCTTAATGTCTATTCCCATCTCCCAAGGTTGTCTTCTGACCTCCATACACATGTACACCATATGCATGTACCCCATCTCCACACATGTTCCCACACACATATGAGCAGTTGCGTACACAGAGATATCCATATACATTTTTACAGTGCCATGGAATTAAAACCCACTTGAGGACAGAGCCCACTTCTCCCTCCTACTCCTAAGTAACTTTTGTCCCAGCAAGCTATAATTTTTTCCTCCAAATATTATGGTTTTTGTTTCTTTGTTCTTTGCATTTTAATTTAAAATCTTTATTAGTTATATTTTTATTTGCCTACAGTCAGTTCATTTGCTTAATGCTTGTATACATACACTCACAAAGAGAAAAAGAAATTTTGTTCAGTTTTGATACATGAGACGCTAGCTGCTTTGAGCATTAGTACTTTATGAAATTTTGTCTACATATAAAAATTGTTTCATCTGGGTGTTCAAGACCATTAACATATAATAAAAACACTAGCAGGAAGTAATTCTTTTTGCTTCAGGCAGGTGGCAAAATAAATATCACCTAAAGTTATATATAAGCTATAATACTTCAACTGCCTGCCTTCTGTATTAGTTATATGTCTCCAACCTGAAACATCCATACTGGTTTTCCTATTGGCTTCTGATCTGGGATCTTCAAGATAGATGAAAATGACTAAGTAGCCCTCTCTGGCCAGCATCACTGTACTACAGGCAACATCTCATTCTTACAGTTCACCTGTTCAGATACCATTTTCTTTCTAGAGACATTATTTGTTGATCATGGGATAAATGTCCATTTTAAAATGTTTTTGGTCGGTCCCTATAGACTATATAATTAAGTAATTATTTGGAAAGATTAACATGATAATAAAACAGAATTCCATTAAAGAGTTAAGCATGATAAGATGTGCCATTTTATCTTTTTAAATTAAATATCATTGCTATTGATAATTAGATAGATTGTATGAGCAAATTTTATGATGGTAACCCCACTTCCCTCCTCCCTATT
Organism: Zapus hudsonius; assembly: GCA_004024765.1. Classification (NCBI taxonomy): domain Eukaryota; kingdom Metazoa; phylum Chordata; class Mammalia; order Rodentia; family Dipodidae; genus Zapus; species Zapus hudsonius. The sequence continues at coordinate 45,888 of PVHP010003235.1, forward strand.
ACCAACCCACTGGAGACCCTCCTCAGTGGGCATACTGGATTACACCATGGGGTTGGGGGTTATGAATTACACAGAGATAACCAGTTTGTTTGTTTTTTTCTTCCTCATTGTGTGTTGTTACTGAGGGGAGCAATGTCTCTGGATATTCTCCCCACCATGGCTCTTACATTTATCCTGCCCCCTCTTCTGCTCAGTTCCCTGAGTCATGGTGGGTGAGTTTTTTAAGTCTGCTTTATTGCTGAGATCTTACATGTCTCTGGAATTCTGTTTTGAGTATTGTTGGTGTCTGTCACCATTGTCTTTTCATGGGTTATCTGACTTGGTGTGGTGGTAGATCTCTTGTTTATCTTACAACTTTCTCATGGGTTTCATTTGGGCCCTGTGTGATAAACCAGGGGTGGTTTATCTTCTGTCAGGATGTCATCTATCATCCCATGTCTTGGTGGAATTGGGTTGTCCACGGCTCTTGCTGCATTCTGAAAAATACAAACAGAATCTCCATCAGAGAGTGATATCAGTCTAGATTAAATGAAACAAACATTGCTAATTTAGCAAGATTCTAATGGGTGTAACCTCTCTGTAGTTCTATGGTAGTGGGAATTTCCCCTTGGAACCTGGGTTCTTGGTCCCCATAAGATTTTTCCATGGATCCCAGATCCAATTATGGGTTCCTTGTGACCATGTGGATCTCTTAGCCAATCACTAAGCCACTGATTACCCTCCTATGTTTAGCACCACTATTGCACAAATGAGCACTTCTTGGATTGCTGGTCTCTTCCGTATAGAAGTGTGTTCAGCATTCTCATCCCTCGTCAGTCTGTATTGTATATCAGTGGTCTCTGCTTCCTCCAAATATCATTGACCAATTTCCCTGGCAGCTCATGTAACACTTTCCAACACTAACATGCTACCATCTGGGAGCTAGTTACCATTTTAGATCTAGCAAGGTCTTATGGTTTCTTCAGCAATCGGGTCTTACTTTGGCCTGTGCAGCTATTCAAGAGCTTCGACAGAAGCCTATCTTGTTCTGGGGACCTCATAAATCTCTTTAATCAACAGCTCAGTGTGGGAAGGAACCAATGACTGGATCAGGGAGTTACAGGCCTGAGCAAATGAAGCTGGGATTTTTATTGGCATGGCATTGAATCTGAACATCACTTTTGGAAGGATTGCCAATTTTACTATATTAATTCTCCCTATCCATGAGCATGGAATATCTTTCCATCTTTTCACATCCTCCTCTATTTCCTTCTTGAGCATTTTATGGCTTCATTATACAAGTTTTTCACATCCTTGGTTAGTATTATTCCAAGGTATTTGATTTTTTTTGAGGCTAATGAAAACAGGACAGTCTCTCTGATTTCTTTTTCTGTATGCATACCATTATTATACAGAAAGGCTACTGATTTGTGTATATTAATTCTGTACCCTGCCACTTTGTTATAGGAATTTATCACCTTCAGGAGTTTACTGATACTATTCTTCAGGTCTGTTATATACAGAATCATGTCATTTGCAAAAAGGGATAGTTTTGTTTCTTCCTTTCCAATTTGTATCTCTTTTGTGCCTTCATCCTGTCTTATTGCTTGGGCTAGAACTTCAAGTACTATGTTGAAGAGCAGTAGTGACAGTGGACACCCCTCTCTCTTTTCATTTCATATTTTGTTGATTTGAGCCTTCTCTCTTTTTTGTTTAATTAGATTGGCCAAGTGTTTGTCAATCTTATTATTTTTTCAAAGAACCAGCTATTTGTTTCATCTATTTTTTAAATTGCTTTCTTCATTTCCATTACATTAATCTCAGCTTTGATCGTAATTATTTCTTTTCAACTTGAGCTCCTATGGTTGGACTGTTCTAGTTTTTCCAGTGCCTTTAGGTGGATGGTTAGGTGATTAATTTGAGATCTCTCTTTGTTATGAAGGCATTTAGTGCTATGAATTTTCCCCCTTATAGCTGCCTTCATTGTGTCCCATAGTTTTGGTATGTTGTGTTTTCATTATCATTTACTTCTAGGAAATTTTCAATTTCTTTTTTGATTTCTTGAATGGCCCATTCATTGTTTAATAGTGTTTTGTTCAGTAGCCAATAAACTGTGTAATTTCTGCTATATCTCCCTTTGTTAATTTCTAACTTTAATGCGTCCTGGTCTAATATGATGCAGGGGGTTACATCAATCTTCCTGAATTTGTTGAAACATGTTATATGTCCTAATATGTAGTCTATTTTGGAGAAGGTTCCATGGGATGTTGAGAAGAAAGTACATTCTATAGTCTTGGGATGGAATGTTCTGTACATTTCTGTTAGAGCTAGTTGATCTATGAAGTTGTTAAACTCCATTATTTCCCTGCTGACCATCTGTTTGGATGATCTGTTTAGAGATGATAGTGGTGTATTAAAGTCTCCTATTATGATGGATTTGGAGTCTATTTCTGTTTTGTTTTTGAGTAAGTTTTATTTTATGAAATGTGATGCACCTCTATTTGATGCATACATAATTATGATAGTAATATCCTCTCATTGGATCATTCCCTTGATGAGTAAGAAGTGGCCTTCATTGTCCTTTTTAATTTTGGTTTAAAATCTATTTTTTCAGATATTAATGTAGCCACACTCATTTGTTTTTATTTGCATTTGCTTGGAAGATCATTTTCCATGCTTTCACCCTAAGGAGATGTCTGTCTATAGAGGTGAGGTCCATTTCCTGAAGGCAGCAGATGGAAGGGTCCATTTTTCTCATCCACCCTGCTAACCTGTGACTTTTTATAGGGGATTTAAGTCCTTTTGTATTCAGAGTTATAACTGTGAGGCTGGTTTTAAGCCCTGCCATAGTGAAGGGTTTATGAAGGTTGATGCTTCACATATTATTAGCCCAGTAATTTTTGTTATTTTGCTCACTCTCTATCAGGCTCTTGAAGTTGGTTTCTCATCTCTTCTATGTGAAATATCTCCATAGTATTCTCTATAAAGTTTGGCTTTGTGTTCATATAATCATAGGGCTGGCTTTTATCATAGAACACTTTCAATTCTCCATCTGTTTTGAGGGATAGCTTTGCTGGGAATAGTAGTCTAGGTTGGAAGCCATAATTTTTCAGGCCTAGAAAAGCATTGTTCAAAGCCCTTCTGGCCTTCATGATTTCTAATGAGAAGTCTGAGGTGAGTCTGAAGGGTTTGCCTTTATAAGTAATGAGTTGTTTCTCTCCTTCTGCCTTGAGCTCTCTCTCTTTGCTTTCTATGTTTAGCATTTTAACTAAGATATGTCTTGAAGAGTTCCATCTTTGGTCCTGTCTGTTTGGAGTTCTGTGGGCCTCTTGTATCTGGACTGGCCTTTGTCTTGTAAGATTAGGAAAATTTTCTTCTGTAATTTTGTTGAAAATGTTTTCTATGCCTTTGGCCTGGGTTTCTTCTCCCTCTGGGATCCCTATGATCCTGATATTTAGTCTCTTTAGGGTATCCCACAGATCCCTCATATTTTGTTCACATATTTTTTTAATTTATTAAAGATTATGAAATCCCTATTAATTTCTTCTATTTTGTCTTTGAGGTCTGAGAATCTGTCTTCCAGGTTGTTAACTCTGGGACTGAGGGATTCAAAGGAGGCTTTCAAAACCTCTTTTTGATATTTCATTTCTCTGATATTTTGTTCAGAGTCTCCATTTCTCTGGTGAGTTCCAATATCCAAATTAGTTTTGTTTCTGTTAATGTTTCCTGGAATTGATCCTTAAATTTGGTTAATTCTTTGTCAAACTTAATCAGCTGGTATTGAGCTCCTCGTGTAGTTGGTTCACCTTCACTTCACTTAATGCACTTTTGAAGTCAGTCTGATTTTTCTCCATTATATTAAGTCTGATGGCTATGCGTGTGTTGTTGAGTTTCATCTCATTTATGTCTTTTTTTTTTTTGACAGTTTCCATCTCAGCCATTATCCTGGTCAGGATCTCATTGCAGTTATGACCGGAAGTTATTTTATTCTCATTTTGTGATTGCAGTTCTTTGTCTCCCCTGCATTCTCACTGGCATCTTCCATTATGGGACTAGGAGTCCTAGGTCGGGGACTCTCAGCTTGATGAGTTGTGTGGTTTTTAGACTGGTTTCTTCTCATTTCTGGATAAGGGTCTAGGTTTTTTTTTTTATTCAGGAGCCAATATAGGTTCTTGTTGGCTATTTAGTGAATGTTCTGATTTGGATACCAGTTGATTTTGGGATAGCATTATAACTGCAGATGCATGAGTTGCATAAGTTATGGGTGTGCCAGCAGTTCTGGGTTGGTGTCTGGTATGTAATATAGTACTGGAGGTCAGAGATCTTCTCTGGCTGTAGTCACCACTGTGTCTTGCTACAGGGACTCAGGGGTGTTTCAGAGCAGACCTACTTGCTCCTCTTTTCCCTCTGTATCCCAGCTGGGTGGGTTGTAGAGATCACCCTGTAACTGTCCTGGCAGGTGCCTGCCAGAGAACTATTGCTCTGTATTTTGAATTGGAACTAGGCACCCTGGGTGTGATGGAATATGAGTGTGGAGTGTGTAGGAGGTTTGTAGCTGTATAAAAGTCTTATTTATTCAGCAATTGATCTGTTTTTAGTTTGAGCTACATTTATGTGGTGTAGCACAGGTGCAGATGTTGTTGATGTTAGAAATGTGTCTACTAATCTGGGTTGGTGGCTGATACTTGAGATGTGTTTGATTTGGGGCAATATAGAGTGGGTATACAGGCTCCAGACAGATGAGCCCCTATTACTGCCCAGGGGTGCAGGACCCAGAATCACTGTTCTGTTTACCAGAGCACCAACCCCAGACACCCTGCACAATTTGCTGGTCTGGAGAATGCAGGCCTAGGCACACTGGTGTCCCAGGCTGGGGTGTACAGTCACAAGCCAAGCTTCTCATCAACCTGCAGCACAAGACCTGAACCCCCCTTGTCCCTCTCCTATTCAGTGAGTTCAGTCCTCAAACAATGTGACAGCACTAGGTTTAAACTCATTTAGTATGTCTCCTGTCTGGGGCATCCTGTCTGTCTTCTCCCCAGGCAGGTTCTATTCTTCATTAGACTGGAGCACCCTGAACCCAAGTGCTCAGGCTCCAAAATGCCACTCAGGCCTTCTCTCCCAACTGGGGTACTGCAGGTGCTATTCCTGTTGTGCCCCCTAAAGTTCCAGACCCAAATACACAGAAAGCTCTTCACCAGTATGGAGTACGCAGTACTGGGTTCCACCCTTTCCCTCCAGGGGCCAGAAACTCTAGGTTCACTGGGACCCAATTCCTGTTATTCTGTGCTCATAGAAAGCATGTGTCACCACACACGCTCTGCCCAGGCCCACTCTCACATCACCCCTCACCAGAATTCCTCAAGTGTGTTTGACCTCTGTGAAGGTGCTGCAGAGTCCCGCCTGCCTTCTCCTCTTGCCCTCATGGATCAGCAGGCTGGGTGGGTGTCTTCTCTGTGGAGCTCTGGGGTTGCATCTGAGGCCATAGCTGTCTGCATGGAGGAAAGTTCCTGCTGGAGTTGGGGCTGGGGCTGGGGCTGTTCTTCCCAATTGCAGTACCACTGCATCAACTAGCTGAAGGCAGTTAAAGCTCCAAAACACATAAATAAATAAATAAATAAATAAATAAATAAATAAATAAATAAATAAATAAATAAATAAATAAATAAATAAATAAATAAATAAGAGGGAAAGCCATCTCGGAGACACGGAAACATGGAGACATGAGGCGCAAGCCACTCCAGCTGGGACCGGCAGTTACTGAAGGAGCTGCTAGCTGTTTGTGTGAATGTTCTCACACTTTCCTAGTTTTCTGCTGAGGTTGACTTTATCTTCCACCCCTTTGGTTTTCATAAAAAGAGTGTGTTTTCCTGTTTTTCTGGCTTTTCCCCCCACTGACTGCTATGGTGCGGCTACCACACCACCATCTTAACCCCTCTCTCTTACTATTTTATCTTTTTATATTTTATTTATTTGCAAACAGAGGCAGACAGAGAGAATGGATGTTGTCAGGGCCTCTAGCTGCTGCAAATGAACTCTAGACACATGTGCATCTGGCTTTATGTTGATAGGGGAATTGAACCCCAGTCGTTGGGCTTTGCAGGCAAGTATCTTAAGCGCTGAGCCATCTCTTCAACCCAAAACATGCCATTTTATAAAGAGGAAGAAGGGCAGAACAGTTCTGATAGGACTGGGCAAGACAAAAGCCTCCCAGTTGCTATAGAGAGGTCATTTGCATTCAAAGAACTGTGATTAAAATAATAATCTAATAATCATTCTTGTTTCATAATGTGACTGAGCTCTAAATATGTACCAGAAATAATTCACCTGCAGATTAATAAGACTCCGGATAGTGATTTATATACTGCTATGCTGGGTTTAGATATGCTTTACCCCCCCCCAAAAAAAAATGGTGTGCTAGAAGTTTGGGCACCAGTGTGGTGATGCTAGGAGCTAGAGCCTATTGAGATGTCATACCTGACCCCTCCCCTCCTCTGGCTTTCTTTCTCATCATGGAATGGCTCCCTCTCACACAAGCTGCCACCAATTTGGAATGGCATGCAACACAGTTCAGATGGACAAGAAGTTCTTCCTACTGAAATGGTAGCTGGTTTGTAGGAGCCTTCCTTAGGTCATAAAGAAATCTTCCCCAAAAAGATGTTAGCATTGACTGAGCTCAACTCACTGAGCTCTGAATCAGTTCCAGCAACAACCCACCTACAAGTTTTCATTCTGCATTAAAAAAAGAACCGCTTTACCATTAAAGCATCTTATTCATGTTTTCTAACATACACAATCAAGTCACTCCTCACTGATATGACTACATTGCTCTTAAGACTCCCAAGTAGCACCTGTTCTTAGCACACTCACTTCTTTTCCCAGGGTAAATTTAGATCCCAGGCACTGGTGTGCTCCTGTGAACAGTCTTATGCCTTTCCCTGCATTAAATGAGTTGGAGAGATAAATGGTAAGCCCTTCTCAGTTCATCTCTTTGCTCTGGAATGCTGATCTTACCTCCAGCTGTGTATATGTTGGCCTTCTATGAGGCCACATTCTGAGTGACCAATGGACCTCTTATAGGAGACACTCAATACCCTTGAAACAAGCATCACAAGTCTCTCTTTCAGTGACATCCATGACTAAGGACATTTCCATGGGCAGTTAACCTCTTGTCTCCTTCCACCTTATCAGCTGTTGAATCTTGACCAGTTTTTCCATCTCCAGGGGTTCTCACAGAAGCCCCTGTCCCCTCGGACTTCTGTCTTTGTCTGCTTTGATAAATGTCTTGTTTCTGTTGTGTGTACAATAAAATTGGCAGAGGACAGGAGATTTGTAAACTGTGTTTCCAAGAGTGCTTGCAGCTTCCATTTTGTGTTAGATATTGAGATATCAGACTGTTCATTTAAGTAGACATATTGTCAACATATTTTTACTCTCTATGGATTTGTTTAAGATAATACTTCAGATCTAAAATTACTTAACCATTTTCCCTAAAAATATGTTAAAGCTGAAACTTCAGGATGACTAGTAATTTTATTTCATTTTTTCATAAAAATCAGCCCATATTCTGGAAACATGTTTGTCTCTTGGCTAAATAATAGTCTCAGTAAATAGTGTCTATATAAGACTGAAAATAAACATTCTCCTATTGGGAAAAAGCTAAATTTTGTTGGCCCTAGAAAGTCAGTGGATTAACTAGTGTTTGGGGAAAACTGTTTGGGGAGAAACAGAGCCTGTCATATTTTTTGTTTTAGGAACTAGGAACATAAACACTGGGAGGACTATCGTGGGGTGTTCCAGCTGTCTGCTACCAGATGAGGGTTCTTTTGTTTTGTTTTGTTTTGTTTTTTTCAGATGAGGTTTTCGAGGTTGTGATAAAAAGAATTAGAAAAACCATTGTGTGTTTAATAATCCACATAGCTTCTGGATCTGAGTTCGCCCCTGACAGACAGTTCACACTTGTCTGAGTCATGGTAGTTCAGGAGAAGATCAAGGAAATCTAAAGGAATCACATGGATGATAAAGAAATCAGTAATGAGAGATGTCACTTGTCTCTAAAGTCCATTATGAAGTATAAGCAGGAGGAGACTGGGCTGACAGGGTGAAACATTTTAAATCACCCAAATTATCATCTGGAAATGGGAGAAAAATAAAGATTTCAATTTGATTTCTGGAAAAATAGACATGTACAATAAACCCAGGTGAATCATAAAATTATCCCAGAGAAGAAACATTTTTGTATAATCATGATAGAGATAAAAGTAATTTTCAGACAACAGCTCAATAATATAGCAAGAATGGAATGAAATAACCACACACCAAATTTGGAGATTCCTAAAACTAAAGTCAAACAGCCAAGGCTCTTATTATGTTGATCAGGCAACAGCATCTCTGTTCCGCAGTCTCCCCACCAACAAAATAAAGACACTGAGTTGCCAATAAGCGTTAAATGACTTTGTACTTGTACAGTTCTCACAGCAGTACCAGACACATAATAAGTGACGTATAGTATAGATAAAAACAAGAAGAGCTGGGTTACTTCCCTGATGGGTTAGATTTGGACTCATCAGACAATGGAGGGAGCCTTGGGAGCCTCCAGTTGAACCACTTGCATGATACAAGAAGAATCTTCAAAAAAATTCCTGAATATATGCTTGAACACAGGAAGTGTCTGCCTATAATTCCCACTTGATTTATAAACTGAAACAGTAATAGATCAATAAAGACGGCAGCCCATCCCAGAGTTTAAAGAACCATCATCTCTTCTGCTTCAAACACCTTCTGCTCTGCCTCTAGTCACTGTCCCCAACACCAGCCTCTACAGTCACAAGATGCTCAGTGCACCTCATTAGACTAGGGCAGGAAGTTCCCAGGTGTGTTCTGTGTAGAGTACCTGACACTCATCTTCTGGCCTTTGACCTCGATTAACTGTGGCTCAAATTGCATGCCCATATTCTGGCATTGAGTCAACCTGTCATCTCACGTTTAGCTCGCAGTTAATTCCACTGGCCTCTTTCTCTGCAAAGGCCAGAACACTCAGCTCTATACCTCTACTAACATTCTTAAGCTTAAGCTTAAAAATATGCATTAATCCCTATTAACAAGGCCCCTTGATTATTAATCAAGATAAGTGTGTTTGTCAAATCAAATCAGATTTTTAAATGTACACCAAATCAGATTTGGAATGCCCTAGAGGAAATTGTTTTTGTTTGGTTTTGTTTTGTTTTTATAAAAATCAGATGATGAAAATTTTGCAAAGCAAAATAACTACCTTCCAATTGATTTTTTAATGTAACTATCTTTTAGCATATTAAATTTGCCTAAAGCAGGGTACAAATATATTAAGCTTTGGATAATACCATATTATGTTATTACAGCAGATCTTCCTTCCTGTATTCCGATTAGGCTAATACCAAAATTAGTTTATTTTCCTTGAATGTATTGAAACCAAAAGATTAGCATGCCAAGAAAGATCCAGGAGGCTACAGGAGGACTCAAGAAACTCTCCATCTCTGAAATTTCCATGAAGTGTGATCCTCACATAGAAAACCAAGAGTTAATTCTTTGGTTTACATGTTTCCTCTCTTTTCATACAAGAAAAATAATATTGTGAAAAATGCATATGTGATAAAGGAATATAAGCACTTTATATTCATTCAGTTTCCATCTAATTTGGTCCCACAGTTGGGCCACTCTTTCCTAGAGCTAACCATGAGGTAAAGACTTGGGCAAAATCATCTACTGACTAATTCCAAGTGACCACTTTATGGAACTCTGATGGCGTTCAGTTAGCCCACGGTACTTATACAAATGATAGCTTTTGCCTCAGCCCCAATGACCCCTGGCACTCTTACTCTTGGAGTGGCACCAACCCTCTACACTCATCCTCTCTTAGCTGTACCACACTTCACGCTAACACTGACAAAGGAGGTGGCTGCCAGGGTCTTAAATCAGTCCTGCTAAGAAAATCAATATCCAGTGTGCCTGGGTGAGCTTTGAGAATGGGAACTGGAGCTGGGCTGCATTCTTCCCTGATGCTACCCTACTCCCTTGGCCTTGGAACTGGACTTCTGATGTTGCCTTACTGAGGATGAAGCTAAACCCAGTCACTTAACCATGGCCCAGGTAACTTTCCCAGCCCACTCTGAAATCCTCGTTACACCATTACTGTCTGAAATCCCACCACAGATCACCTCCAGCACCATCATGCCACACTTCCAGTAGACTTTCAAGCCAACACTCCTGCCCAAGCTCTGCAAATTGGAGACTGGACTCAAATTTGTTGTTTGCCTTTCAACATTTGTACTACTAATACCGAAGAGTAACATGAAGAAATGCACAGACTTCTATAACAAAGGCCTCAATCTCTCTTTCTAAAGCATAAAAGGAGTCCCAAATAAATGAGAATATTGAAAATATGATCCTTTCAATTATTTTCAAGTTACAGATCATTTATAAATTTACTTTAGGCAAATTAATACCAAAAATACCCCAAAGTGTATCTAGAAATAAAGCTCATGTGGAAAGCTAAGGAAATTTATAAAACGAAGAGTTTTAGAGAAATTTGCACAATTGAATTTGGAAATGTGCCATAAAGCCATGTCATTTATAGAAAACACTATAAAGCTTTGCTCAGGATCACACAACTTATCAATAAGGTGGAATCTCTTTAAAGAGTTCTTCATACTTGTGAGTATTTACCTTATAATGTATGAGACATCACAGATGAGCAGGAAGTGAAAAAACATTTAACAACTTATACTGAATAAGTTCTAAAAGGAAAAATTATTAGAACTTTTACTGTACATTCTTATTAAAATAAATTCTCTATATATTAATTTAAAATGTTTGCTAAAAGAAATCACACAGTAGAAGAGCATGTCCAAGCACATTTGATAAAAATTAAAACATGAATCAGAACTAGAATAATATTCATAATAAAATGATATAAAGGGTACTTTTTGAATATAGAAATAGCATTTACAAATTCATTTAAATACACAAGTACCATAACAGTCATATAGACATATATTTATATATTTATAAATGGTTTTTGTTTGTTTTTGTTTTGTTTTGTTTCAAGGTAGGGTCTCACGATAGCCAAGGCTGACCTGAAAATCACTTTGTAGCCCCAAGCTGGCTTCAAACTCACAGCAATTCTCCTACTTTAGCCTCCAAGGTGCTAGGAATAAAAGTGCCACACATCTGGCAATTTTACAATTCTTAAAAAAAACTACAAATGAAAAAAATCTTAAAAGATCAAGCCAAAATCTTAAAGAAATAAATATTACAGTCACAATGAGGTCATTCAAGAGTACAAAAAAACCCTAAAATGAAAATAAAATGAAAGAATTTTAGAGTGAGGTAAATGAATTTTAATACAAGTTTATTTATAGCTAAGTGGACTTTATCTATTCTTCTATGCCTCAGTTGTCAATCTATATAAAGATAATAGAAAAATGCATGGCTGCTTTGAATATGAAATTAGGTATAAATTGTTCAGCACAATGCCCAACACATGATAGGCATGTATTAAGACAATCTTCTTTCAATACTTTCAAAGCAATCATGAAACAAATATTTACAGATATGTTAGTGACTGGCATCCTGTTAGATGCTGAGAATATACAGAAAATAAATCACTATACTTGCCCTCACAGATCTTATAGTTGTAGACAATTAAATAGAGTTCAGTAGAATAAGTGATATTTAAATGCACTTTCTGAAAATCTCATAAGACAAGGACTATCAAATCTAGAAGAAAAGTCAAGGCCACAAAGTAGTCATGCAACAGATATGGTCCAGTGTGCACATCTGCACACACACATGTGCAAATATCTCTTTCACTCTCTCTCTCTCTCTCACACACACACACACCACAGAATTAGCATAGCACACATACTATAGACATGCAAAAAATAGAAAGAAAAACTCCTATAGTCCAGTGTCATCTGCGCCACCTTAAACCACATCGTAACACAATACTTGTGTATTTGTCATGATCCTGGTTTAAACAAACCTACTGTGTGGTCAGTTGTATAAAAGTAGAACATATACTATTATATACACTGTATAAAACTTGAAAATGATAACAAACAACTATGATTATGAGATAACAATGATCATAATAATAACAAATAATTGTTTCGTGGATCTATAATATAACTTTTATCATTTTAGAGTATATTCCTTATTAAAAATCTCATCAAGCATGGTAATACACACCTTTAATCCCAGCACTCAGGAGGCAGAGGTAGGATTGCCATGAGTTCGAGGCCACTCTGAGACTACATAGTGAATTCCAGGTCAGCCTGAGCTAGAGCAAGACCCTACCTCAACCCCCCCCCAAAAAAAAACTCAATGTTTGTTATACAGTGTTATTATAAAAACAAGCTTATATATTTCATGTTTACTACATTTTATTTACTTTCTCATGGTTTTCTTTTCTCATGCTTTAATTTTAATATTTGTTCATCACAGTAAAAAGCTATGCCATAGATAGGTGCTAGGTAGACCTATAGATAAATCAATGATAGATACATAGAGATTCTAGATAGTTGAAAGATAGATGATTGAGATGATAGGTAGGTAATAGAGATGGTAAATTAGATAGATGATAGGTAACTATATGTCCTAGGAGTGAGTAGACTACACCACCTCGGTTTACCTAAGTTATACTCTAGAATGCTATACAACACCACTCTCCTGATGATGTATTTCTCAGAACACATTCCCATTGTTAAGGGATTTTGGAACTACCCTGAGAAACCAGTTGACCCCATTGAAACTTTCTTGGCAAAAAGCTACTTAGGGAAGACATTTTCCAATGAACAAAACTCAGATGTGGGAAACTGACAGTTGGATTCATATCAGCTTGGGATTTCTCCAAGCAGATGTAAAACAGTTTATAGAGGGGCATGAAAGAATGTATATCATCAAAAGAAAGACTGTAGCCATACAGCATAAACTCCAAGAAGGCTGGAAAATGAAGAAAGAAGGTAGGTGAGAAACAAAGACAAAATAAAGTTCCCAAGGTCTGGAGAGCCAATGAAGTCCAAGCCAAATGTATGCATAGGAGGATGTGTCCAGAACACTAACTTGTGAATCTGGTTTGAGAACACAGTGCAGAAAATGATCATGGAAGTAGATGAAGAGAGTTTTGGAGGCAGGGGGATGAGTGAGTCAAAGCCCCTGAGATGTCTGTACCATCGATTCAGGGGTCAAAGATACCCAGAGAATGACACACCCTGAGGGTCAGCAGAAGGAATTAACCCAGAGCTCAGAAAGTGGAGCCTCTTAAAATGGTAAGAGCCACCAGACAAGGTGGCACGCACATGCCAGTTATCCCAGTACTCTGGAGGCTGAGGAAGGAAGGAGGAATGAGAGTTCCAAGTCCAGCTTGAACTGCATAGCAAGACCTTGTTAAGTAGGAGGACGAGGAGGAGGAGGAGGAAGAGGAAGAAATGATAACATCATTGCCTCATTTAAGATGAGGTAGGGCAGAGAAAAGAAACCTGAATTATCCTTAATTAACCCATTTTTATAATTTAGCAAAGAAAGATAAGCCCTTAGTTCAAATTTCACATTAAATTCTACAAACACAAGTTTTATTCCACCTCATAAAGTTATGAGACATAATTCCTTGCTAGTAACAGTACAAGTCAGGCCATATGGTACCACGGCTTGAGATTTCAAAGATATATATTTCAACACTAATGAAATAGAGTCCATCCTACAGTTGCCTTTAGCACAGAGAGAAAATGAACTCCGAGGATAACTATTAAAACTATAAATGAAAGAAAAATTTCTTTTCTATTGATTTCATTAGATGAGTAGGCTATTTCCAGATTGTTAAAATTCTTCAGTCCCATAAACAAAAAAGAGCATTGTGAAAAAGGAAGAGAAAGACTGCCAGAAAGCAGCTAGGAACCACAAACATACGGGATGCTTTAGTAGAGGTGAATGTTTTGTGGAAATGCAGTCACTTGGGGCAGCTCAATAGACCTCATACGCTCACCACTTTCCTTGAACAGGCATTCCATTCCAATATGTCAATCCCAAGATATCTTTGAAATAAGAACATCTGATATCAAACAACACCTATGAATCGAGGCATGTCAGAGCAAAAGGTGGGCTGGAGAAATGGCTCAGGGGTTAAAGGTGCTTGGTTGCAAAGCCTGATGGCCTGGGTTCAATTCCCCAGCACCCATGTAAAGCCAAATGTACAAAGTGGCACATGCATCTGAATTTGTTTGCAGTGGCAGGAGGCCTGGTGTGCCCATACTTACTTTCTGTCTCTCTCAAATAAATACATAAAATATTTTTTTTAAAAAAAGGTAAAGGCCTGTTGGTCCTTCTTGATGAAATTAAAGAACCAATACCCTGTTACTTTGGGGTCCTCACTGCAAGATCCAAGGGGGGGGGAATCCCTTCATGTTTTAATTAAAGTAAAAGCCTTCAATATACAACCCACTGGTATTCTCCTAATTATTACTCATTTCCTAAATTAACTTGAAAATAGACAATGCAGTTCAGACAAATAGGAGAGGGTAATCAAAGTTAATATGATTAAAATACTTTATCTACATGCATGAAATTGCCAAAAATATAAATTAAGAAAAGATATTGATCTATTGGCATTCACTTTCAATTTCACCATCTCCTGTATTTATTTCTGTATTTATTTCTCAGAAAAGAGACATAAATCAACAGAGCTATAGCCCTAGCATCCTAAAAACCCTATACATTATCCAACTCGGATTCCTCAGAATACAAAAGAATGACTATAGCTAGAATTTTCTCAATCCCCAATGGTTATCTGCTAATTTGATGCAGAAATCCACTAATTGACCTTGTAAGACCCAGATTCTTCAAAGGAAATCAATTTTTGACTAAGTATTTTTAAAATGTTTGCTGCTTTTTGTTTCATTTATTGTTAATAATTAGATACATTGCACAAGCAAGTCTTGTAAAGATACCCCCATTTCCCACAACCCACTGAGGGCCCTCCTCAGTGGGATTGCTGGAACAGTCCATTGGGGGGAGGGTTATGACTTGTACAAGCAGTAGCCAGTTGTTGGTTTGTTGTTGTTGTTGTTTTCTATTTGTTTGTTTGTTTTGTGTGTGGGGTGGGGTGGGGTGGTGCTGTTGTTAAGGAGGACAATGTCTCTGGATATTCTCCTCCACCATTGCTCTTATACTCTGCCCCCTCTTCTGTAAAGTTCCCTGAGTCATGGTGGGTGAGCGTTAAGTCTGCCTTACTGTTGAGATCTTAAGAGTCTCTGAATTTCTGCTTTGGACTATGTAGTGTATCCTTGGTGTCTGTCTCCATTACCCTTTCATAGGTTGAGCTAGGTCTCTTGCCCATCTCACCAGTTCCTCAAAGGTTTCATTTTGGGCCCTAGATGATCAGTTAGGAGTGGTTCATCTCCTCTGTGTGACATCTATCACCTCCAATCCTGTTGGGTTGACCACAGTTCTCGCTGGCTTCTGAGAAATACAAACAGAATCTCCAACGGAATGTGAGATCAGTAAAGGTTAAATGAGGCAGACACTGTTAATTTGATGAGATTCTAATGGCTGTAACCTCTCTGTAGACCCCTGATTAGTGGGAGTTTCCCTTTGGAGTCTGGGTTCTGGGTTTTCATAAGAATTTGCCTTGGATCCCAGTTCCAACTAAGAGTTCCCTGCCACTAAGTGGATCTCCTTGCCAATCAGAAATTACCTCCTAGGTTAAGCGCCTCTGTTGCACAGATGAGCACACATCAGTGAGAAAGTAACTGCTACAACCATTGTGTTTTTAAATTTTCACATCACCTTTTGCCCCATAAATATATATAGCTATAATTTATTGACATATAATATAAACAAATAAACATGTAGTTAAGCTTATCATTCTTTCCAAATTGAAAACCACTTTTTTAGCCTACTTTCATGTCGTATGCAAAATATTCTAAATTATACAATGATAATTTAATAGTTGAGGGTTATTAAATATTAACATTATATAAGTGAGTCAAAGCCCCTGAGATGTCTTCAAAAAGTCAGCTTCTGGTACTGATGTTTGAGATGAGTTTCAGTTTTAAATTATAAATACACATTATACAAGAAAATGGGGGGAAGCACACATGAAAAACTTATTTTATTCTCCCAAATCCTCAAGTAACACATGCCACACATCATTTTATTTCTGAACCTAACACCATGCCAAATGTTTTTCTCATATTGAAATTTTGGAGAAGAATGAGTACTTTTTAATATCAGCTTCAAAAATTAGTGGGGAGGAGAGTTGCTACCAAAAAAAAGTTGAGCAAATGTATTTGTATATTTTTAGTAGAACAAAGGACACTAAAAATTGGTTTATTGTATGAACAACAGAAAAAAAATCTCACCTCTTCCCTCATGTCTCGGGGATTCATTAGATTTTTTAACTTTTTTCCTAAGAAATGCCTCTTTCCTTTCAGAATGAGAATGCTAATCATAAGCAAAGTGGTATTTGCTCTATTTCTTTCTCTGGAATAAGTAATAATAGTTGGTGATTGTTCAATTTTACACAAATAATAAGTAAACCATCACAGATTGCTGTAACCTGTCTATCTTAATTAACAACCTAATCTCTGAAATTTAGACTAGAGCACTTCCTGACCAAAATATTTTGCGAGTGATCCCTGGAATTATTCAAAAGAAAATAATAAAACCTTTTATACCAAATAATTTTTCTCTCTAGAACTCCAGAGTATAATCTTGCCATGGTTTGATTAAACAGCAGTCCCTCTAGAGATAAATTTAGCAGTGATAATTGGACCAGGAAAATCCTTTTCGGGTGAGATATGTAAGAAGAGATACAAAGATCAAGAAGCATTCATTTGTCCCTTTCCTCCCTAAAGTGACAATCTCAGAAGGCTTTATCTACCTTTATTCTTCACTGCAGCATAAATTCAAGATAAGCTGCTGCCCTGTAGATAATCCCCCCCCCTTGCAGCTTCTGTCGTCCAGGTGTCTCTGTTCTTCCAAGTTTTTGCTCTAAGTAGAAATTTTTCCAGTTCAGGGAAACTTGATCCTAAGATGATGCACACTTGGAAAATGAGAAGATGACTCGACATTTTTCCTTTAAAATTAGTCATACCAGATGAAGATAAATCATTAAAACATGCCCAAAATATCAAAGGTTTTATTTCACTAAGTATTTTTTGAGGTTTGTGAGTCAAAGTAAAAAATAATTAGAATTTAAATCGAGCAAGAACTATAAAGTGCTGGAAACCAAAAAAGAAATGAGAATTATCAGTTGAACAGCCACAAACAAGTCTCAATGTCATACTAATTTACAGTGTTGATTAAAATGAAAGCTTGTCTATACGGAAGAATAAAAACTAATCAAATAGTTTTGCCTTTAAACATGATATGTATTGTCCAGAGAGCAATAATTTTTCTGTTCTTTTTTAGTTCTGGAACAAGATTTGATTTTCAGCAAAAAAATATAACTAAGAGAATAACAGAAATCCAGAAGAGAGTTTTCATATTCCTTCTGAGAAACAGGCTTGGCATTTTCTAATGTTCCTATCTTACCTGTGTTTTTACGTGAATGTAGCATTTACTTTTGCCTGACTTCCTTCATCCAAACCTTTGAGATGATTCTATCAGCTGGTGAGGATCGTTCTGTAGCCTGTGAGGCCTGGTGTCAGATCTTAGAGCGTGTGCTCCATGCACAACTGGAAGTCTATTGGCAAGGGATCTGGGACTGAAACTTTCCATGTTTTTAATGGATCAAAAATTTTTGTAACTATTTAACTAACAGACCTTTGTGTCTCTGTTCTGCATTAACACTTCTTTGAAAAGGTATTTCTGAAACCTGATGTGTCTGCCACACCCCTGTGTGCCAGTGCACATGTGCACACCTTTTTTTTTTTTTTTTTGCAATATTCATCACAACTTGACTTTTGGCCCTCCAGATGGCCCGTTGATTCTGCTCAGACTGAACTCCAAGGTTCCTCCTTCCTAATTGCCGGCTGCCAGCAGGGGCTGTTTGTGACAGCTGTTCCCCGTGGACAGCTGCACATCCACCGCCTGGGCCTAAGTGTCAATACAGTGTTCAGGCTCTTCCTCTGCCTGCCTACTGTGCTCCCAGTCACAACCAGCCCTGATTATCTATGCAGAGAGAGGAAAGGAGCAACATTAATAATTGAAATCAAAGATGATTAGAAAGAATAGGAATTCTACCAGGTAAGACCTGTGAAGTCAGTGTTTTGGGCTTTGGTGACAGCAAGTAGAGTTGTGGGGAAATTTCTCAAGATAAATTATGCATTTCTGCTCATTCACTCATTTACTTGATGATTTTAGTCAATCACACAGCTATGGCTTCAGCTAAGGGACTAGGAGTAGAGGTGGAAGAACACAAAACAAGGTGAGGAAGAACGGAAGGGGAGGAAGGAAGGCAGGGAAAGGAAGAAGGGAGAAAGGGAGGAAGGGCGGGGAAACATGTCACTGTGTTTGAGAATCATGAATGGAAACTTCTGTCTAACTAAGAGACAAGTCTGTCCTCCTAAGCTTTGGAACCTGCTGCCCCCCTCACCGCCCACCTTTACCCTGAGCTCTTTCTCAGACCACCATCCACCTCCCTCCTGTTTCATTAATACAGTGTTGACATTCATCCTCCAAGCTGAAGTTCAGTGTTGTCTCTTGGGAGTCCTCCTAAACCCACCCACCACCACAGAAGTGGCTCTCTCCATTATGCCTTCCACTTCCATCTGTTAACCTGTTTGATTTTAGTTATTTTCTATCTTAACTGACCTATAATTTCATATTATTGAAGACACAGTGAATAAAACATTTATTTGAAATACAATGTATACATTCTACATGTTATATATTCATCACAGTGAATTCTATTTAATTACTATATTATTGTATAGTTTATCATGTGTAAAATATGCATATTTTAATTATGTTCCCCCAGAATGTAATACCACACTTATCATCTAGGACATCCTCCAATACATTCCTGAATAAAGCTCATAATGGTACAAAGTGGTGCAATTTTTGAATGGGCTTGTGGCTCAATGGTAACAATGCTCACCTGGTATGCATGAGGTCCTGTGTTCTAGTCACAGCACTGAAAAAGAAAAAAAAATTGAGTTAGGTTACTGGGATCACATCCCTTTTTGCCTCTTAAAAATTTCAGTAAAGTAAGAGAACAGAGTTCCCTTCAGCAACAGGAAATTTGTGGTAAAGATAATGTGATAGTTCGTTTTATGTGTCAATTTGTATCCAATTATTTGGTCAGATGCCTGTCTAAGCTGGGTGTGGTGGTACAAGCCTGGAATCTCAGTACTTGAGAAATCGAGGGAGGACAACTGTAGAGGGTTCAAGGCCATCCTTCACTACATATAGCCAGTATTAGGCTAACTTAGGCTAGAGTGACACCCTCACAAAAAAGAGTAAAACTACATGGGCTATAGAGATGAATCAGTGATTAAAGGTTTGCAAAACCTGATGGCCTGGGTTTAATTCCCTAGTATCAAGTAAAGCCAGATGCACAAAGTATCACATGCATCTGGAGTTTGTTTACAGTGGCATAAGACCCTGGTGCCCCATTCTGTCTTCTTTTATTTTTCTTTTTCTCTCTCTCTCTCATAAATAAAAAAGGTAATTTAAAAGAATTTAAAAAGAAAGATTATTGGTAGAATATTAATGTTTACTACTATGCAATAATTAAATTATAAAATATTAATATTATGTTTATAAAATACAGAGCTTGGAACTCTACCACAGATCTAAACTAGGAAAGCCAGCAGCCTGGCCTCCCACAGAAAAGGACAGCTAGAATCCTGCTCAAGGGACCAGAGTCATCCAGATCCTCATTGAGAAACCAGGCCCTCAGCAGAAGGTGTCTGACTGCCTGGCCTAGGGCTTTGCATGACACGATTCCACTCTCCACCTTGGTTCTACCATTCCCCACTCCTCACATGCTTATCTGTCTGCTCAGTCACAGTTTCTGCTTTGTCATCTTCCTCCTCTCTCTTTCCTCATGACTTTGAGGAAGATAGTGCTCAGTGGTTTCTCTTTAAGCAATCATTGGGCTTCACCTCCCATGGTTTGCCTCTTTCTTATTGTGGTAATTCACAGGTCATATGACTGTGAGAGACAATTGGGTTGGCACTGCTCATCTATTCAGGACATATGGTGCAAGCCTCCCAGCAGTCTGTGAATTAGCTGTGCTTGGGACCCATCTCTGAAATAATGAACTGCAATTAGGGATGCCAAGCATGGCCATCTGAGACTGTTTCCAAGTGGAAAAGTGAAAAAAAAATCCCTTGGAAGTAGCTGTACTTGACAACATGTCTACAAAAGAGGAAAACAGTACTGCCAGTAAAGGGATAGAGGAGCCACAAGATGACGGTCAGCATAGGAGCTCTCAGCCCAAGCTGTGGAGGAAACAGTCAACACCTTCAAAGGCAGGAACTTAGACATCTTCTGACCTCTACACGGGATGACTTGGGGGTCCATGGATTACTGGAAGAATGGGAATGGGAACAGAGATGCCGGCAATATTCAAAAAGCTACTAAAAATTATAACTATATGGTAGTCTTAACAGCATTCAGGTGTTGCAGGGAGTTCTGTCATTTTATTCTTAAACTATTAGATTGGAGAGCAAGGGTTTTGATCAGGAGTCCAAATTGTGCTGTGATCCTCCCTCAACTACATAGCCGACTTCCTAACCCTTCTTGTGTTCAGTTCCAAGATGCCATGCAGAATAGCAGTAAGATTTTATACAACTTGCACCAGACATTACTTTTTATTTTTGAGACAGAGTCTCTAGCCAATCTAGAACTCACTATGTAGCCTTGAGGGTGACCTGAACTTCTGATCATCCCACCTCCACGATGCACCATGACACCTAGTTTATGCTCTATTAGGAATTAAACCTAGGGCTTTATTAAAACTAGGCAAGCACTATACCATCTGAGCTGTATCCCCAGACTAGATATTATATTTTCAAAAAAGCTGTTTGATTTCCTAGAAAATGAAATAAATACCTTGACCAGAGTTCAAGAGCATGGACTCACCTTTCAGGGCCACAGCTTGTGTCATGAGAAAGGTATGCCTGGATGTGAAGGCATGAGTTATTGTGCAAAACTCAACAATCCTTTAATGAGAAGCCTGAAACTCGGAAAGTTGGTGGTGACTTTCTAGAGAAATCCTATACGAAAATCTGAGAAAGAGATTTTTTGAAAGCTGGCTGAGTCATAGAGCAGAGACAAGGAATGCCAACTTGAATGAGGGCAAAACCACAAACTTCCACAACAGATCTCAGAAGCCCTTCCCTCAAAATCGTCATGTTCTCAGGTAGTCCTTGGAATTCTTAACTTTGCGGTAGCACCTTTGGGAAGATTGTCCATTTAAGCAGCACAAAGAAAACAGGTTAGAAAACCATCACAGGAAATGGAATACATAATTGAAGGTGGGAGAGCTTCCAAGCCTATGATTTCTTTGTGGACAGTTACAGGAAGGACAGTTATCCTAGGACCCCACCAAGGTGAGAAAGAATGAGAGATTGTGCTGGAGCCATACCTTTTTTTTTAGTCAACAATGTTATACATCACGTTCCTTTTCTTTTTCAACTGTCTCATAACAGGAAAATACCTACCACATAAATAACTTTGGGTTCCAGAAATATTTATTTTATGTTTTTCATTATATCACTTAATATATTGCACAGGTTAATAGATAACAATTTGTCTCCACCTGTCCCTCTTTATATTGCTGCCCTCCCTTTCACTTGCAGAAGGTCTAGTTTTGTGAAAAAAAGCATCGTCACATACCCACAATGCTTTTGTCTAAATAGGTTCCAAAATACCAAAGACAAGACATGCTGTTTTTCATAGGCTGTTGGTTTTAGTGCCATTTCCATGCAGGAAATGTCACCTTGGATGGAAGACATTACTTCACCAACTTGGCACCATTGACCATTTTCAAAACTGTTTCATGTTGATGCCTTTTTTAACCTCTCTGTGCAGCTCAAATTCAATTTTAGTGTCAATTTTGCTTAACGGAGCCTTCTGCCTGCCTTTCATTCTTCAAGAATTTTTCCCCTTTGGCTTTCTATTTTCTTACCTCTTGTCTATTTTTCTACGTTTACTGTAATGTGTGCCTTCTATTTGTGGTTTTCTTTCTCCCCACATTCAATTTGTCTGTCATGTTGTAAATGACTATTTTTGAGTAAATGATAGCATTTAGGACAACTGCTGGTAGAAAAAAACAGCACCTGGTACCTAACCTCTTACTCTACCTCAAATATGGAATGTTGAACTTTAGTCTGATAGGTTAAAATTTCTAGTGTCTTTAAAAAATGTCTCAAAAGCAGTAGCTTGCTGAGAAATGCTTACCAACCAACTCTTGGGAGGAGGTTGAGGATGGTAAGAAGATGTGATTTATAATGTTTACTGATTTCCATGGTATAAATTTCCTCATTGTGGATTATTAGGGCTGCCAATAAGACCTCAACCAGTTTGCAAAATGTGTAAAAATTTAGCAGTAGTCTGTGTTTAGGCAATGTGAGGCAATTCCAGCAGGTTACTGCAAAATCTTTTATAGAAACTCAGAAAGTAAAGTTATAAGAAATGAATCAAATAATAAACAATCCCTTTAATTATTTGAATTCTGCTTTTTTTTCTTAAAAGGAAAGTAGTGTTATTTCTGAAAGAATCATATATGCATTCATCTTGTAACTAAAAAATTAATAAAGGCTATTTTTGATATATTAAAAATGCCAATAAATTAAACTGACTTGGCTCTGTTCCCCTTTCTACCCCTCCAAAGATATAATTAAAATCAAAACAGATATATACTCCAATACCATCATAGTAGGAGACTTTAACACTCCGATGTCATCCCTAGACAGATCATCTAAACAAAAGGTCCTCAGGAAAACAACGGAGCTCAACAACACTATAGACCAGCTAGAGATACCAGATATTTACAGAACATTCCACCCCAAGAACACAGAATATACATTCTTCTCAACAGCACATCAACCTTCTCCAAAATTGACCAAGTATTAGGTCATAAA
This sequence comes from Zapus hudsonius, assembly GCA_004024765.1. Taxonomy (NCBI): domain Eukaryota; kingdom Metazoa; phylum Chordata; class Mammalia; order Rodentia; family Dipodidae; genus Zapus; species Zapus hudsonius. Next base: position 68,933 of record PVHP010003235.1, read on the forward strand.
ACATCCCTCAACAAATTCAGGAGGATAGATGCTACACTCTACATCATATCAGACCACAATGCATTAAAGCTAGAAATTAACAATGGGAAAAGATGCAGAAACTACACCAAATATTGGCACCTGAACAATACACTTTTGAAAAACAGATGGGTCATTCAAGAAATCAAAAAGGAAATTGAAAATTTCCTAGAAATAAATGAATAAAGATAACACATCCTATCAGCACTTGTGGAACACCATGAAGGCAGTCCTATGGGAGACATTCATAGCACTTAATACCTCATAACAAAGACAGAGAGTTCTCAAATCAATCACCTAACTACCCACCTAAAGGCATTGGAACAACTGGAACAATCCAACCCTAGGAGCTCAAGGTGAAAAGAAATAATTAAGATCAGAGCTGAGATTAATGAATTGGAAATTAAGAAAACAACTTAAAAATAGATAAATCAAAGAGTTGGTTCTTTGAAAAAGGTAATAAGAATGACAAACCCTTGGCCAATCTAATCAAACGAAAAACAGAAAAGGCTAAATCAACAAAATCAGAAATGATAAGGGAGAGATCACAACAGACCCCAAAGAAATTGAAATAATCATCAGGTCATACTTCCAAAACCTCTACTCCACAAAATTGGAGGACCTGGAAGAAATGGGTGAATTTCTGGACAGTTACCAAATATCAAAGCTTAGCCCAGAGTAAACAAAGCTCCTAAATAAACCTATCACATCCAAAGAGATAGAAAATATAATCAAGAACCTCCCCAAAAGGAAAAGTCCAGGACCAGATGGTTTCTCAGCAGAATTCTCCCAAACCTTCATCACAGAACTGAAACCACTTTTTCTGAAGCTTGTTTGAGAAATAGAAAAAGAGGGAAAGCTACCAGACTCGTTCTATGAAGCTAGCATCACCCTAATCCCCAAAACAGACAAAGATGCAACAAGAAAACTACAGACCCATAACACTGATGAACTTAGATACAAAAATCCTGAACAAAATCCTCACAAACAGGATACAATGCCACATCAAAAATATATTATTCAGGAACAAGATGGCCGATGAGTAGCAGCCTTGCCAAGACCCTCCCGGTAAAGACTGTTTGTATTTTTCAGAAAGCAATGAGAAGCGGGAGAAAGAACAACCGAACTCCACCAAAGGGACCTGATTTGACAGGGGACACCCAAGCAGGAGATGATCCATGTAAACCCTAACACAACCTCTAAGGAAGTGAGATAGCGAGCAAAAGATCTATTCCCACAGCAAGGCAGATAAACTAAGGAAGGTCAATGGAGAGAGGCACCAAGGGTGCCCAAAATTGTCCAAAACACAAATTTAGAGACTTATACAAACCTAATAACTATGCAAAATTTAAATTCACCCACTATGACTCAGAGAAATTTGTGGAAGAGGGGGCGGAAAGAATGCAAGAGTCATGAGGGGGATAATAATTAATGTATAAAAAGGAATGTCATCATGGATTCAATGGCTTTATCTAATAACCTATGATACTGAGCATATTCTTTTGTTAATATATATAATTATAAGCTAATAAAAATGATTATATATTATTATTATTCACCTTGACCAAGTAGACTTCATCCTAGGGATGCAGGGATGGTTCAACAAATAGAAGTCGATTAATGTAATTCACCATATTAATAGACTCAACCACAAAAATCACATGGTCATCTCAATAGATGCTGAGAAGGCCTTTGACAAAATTCAATACCACTTCATGTTCAAAACCCTGGAAAGAATAGGCATAGATGGCCTATACCTCAACATAATAAAGACAATATACAAAATGCCTAAAGCACAAATCATACTCAATGGGGAAAGACTCAAGGAGTTCCCACTTGAATCAGGAACAAGACAGGGGTGCCCACTCTCACCACTGCTCTTTAACATAGTGCTTGAAGATCTAGCCCAAGCAATAAGACAGCAGAATAGCATAAAAGGGATACAAATTGGAAAGTAAGAAATTAAAGTATCCCTCTTTGCAGATAACATGATCCTATATATATCAGACCCAAAGAATAGTATCAATAACCTCTTGAAGGTGATCAATGCCTTCAGCAATGTGGCATAATACAAAATTAACACACACAAATCAGTAGCCTTCCTATATACATATATATATACAGAAGACAAGCATACAAAAAAATAAATCAGAGTGACTGTCCTGTTTTCTATAGCCTCAAAAAATTCATATCTCTTGGAATTCCATTAACCAAGGATGTGAAAGACTCGTATAATGAAAACATTAAAATGCTAAAGAAGGAAATACAGGAGGTTTTGGTCTTTGACAAGGGGGCCAACAATGTACGCTGGGCCAAAGATAGCATCTTCAACAAACGGTGCTGGATGAATTGGATAAAAACGTGTAAAAAAAATGAAAATAGACCCACTCCTTTCACCATGCACAAAAATCAACTCCAAATGGATCAGAGACCTCAATATAAATCCTGTAACCCTGAACACCCTGGAAGAAAAAATAGGAGGAACTCTACATGAAATAGGAGTAGGGAAAAATTTCCTGAACAAAACTCCAGCAGCCCAGGAAATGCAACAATCACTTAACCAATGGGACCTGATCAGGCTCAAAAGCTTCTGCACAGACAAACCATACTCAGTGCCAATAAACCCCCATCAAACTGGGAGACAATTTTTACCAGCTATAACTCAAAGGCCTAATCTCCAGATCTTACAGAGAACTAAAAAAATAAATAAATAATAAAATCCCAAACAGCCCCCTCACAAAATGGAGCACCGATCTCAACAGAGAATTCACAGAGGAGGAAACACAAATAGCCTTTTCCCATCTAAGAAAGTGCTCAGCATCCTTAAGCATCAGGGAAATGCAAATAACCACAATGAGATACTACCTTAACCCTGTCAGAATGGCAATCATAAAGAAAACCAACAACAATCATTGCTGGCAAGGATGCAGGGGAAAAGGGAACCCTCATTCACTGCTGGTGGGATTATAAACTCCTTCAACCACTATGGAAAACAGTGTGGAGATTCCTAACAGAATAGACATAGAACTACCAATGGACCCAGCTATCCCTCTACTAGGCATCTACCGACAAGATGTCACACCTCGATGCAGAAACTTTTGTACAACTATATTTATAGCAGCTCAATTCATAATAGCCAAGAATTGGAATCAATCCAAATGCCAATCCATGGAGGAATGGACAGCGAAACTGTGGTATATTTACACGATGGAATTCTACTCAGTTGAAAGGAAAAATGACATATCGAAATTTAGGAAAAATGGTCTGACTTTGAGCAGATCTTACTAAGCGAACACTCAAAAGATCAGAGAATCGAACGCTGCATATTCTCCCTTATATGTGGTCCTTCACCAGGCTAACTGTAAACTCTATGCAGACTTATAGAAAGAAGTGAGAGGTTATGAATGAGGGGTAAGGGATGGGGAGAGGGGAACGACTTAAGCATAAGGCTAAATCAAATTAGGCTCAAAAACATAAAATCCTCAAGAGCATACTGTAACCTATTGAGCAAGTAGTGGGTGTCGACTGGCAAGAGGGGCCATGAGTAGTAGGGGAGAGAGTCTAAGCCTGTGAATAATTGATCAGTCTGACAACCCCGGGTCCCAGTGACCGGTTCCTTCCCTCACTGAGATGTTGACCAAAGTGACCCATAAGGTTCCAAAAAGAAGACAGAATTCTGTCAAAGCCCTTGAATGCCATCCCCAGGCCTGAGGCAAAACCCTGTTGCTGAAGAAACCACAGTATGCCATTGATCAGCATTGAGAGACCCTTCAAGGTCCGGAATGGTAACCAGCCCCCAGATGCCAGTTAGTACAGTGCTGGAAGGCACTGCACAAGCTGCCAGGGGAAGCTGATCAATGACAGCTGGAGTAAACAGAGATCACTGGCATGAAACACAGTCTGCGGCCATGAATAGGCTGACCATACCTCCTACTGGGAAAGAACAGTGAACCAAGAAAGGAGAACTCGTGCAATGGAGAAACCTGGGCCTGGGGGAGACAATCAACAGCTTTTAAATTCGGCCAAATAGTCCACTTAGGGAGGGGGAGCCCTTGACTGGAACTGGGGATTCAGGGCAATAGGCACCGGATCCCATACTCTTGGGCTCACAAAAAAAGATGCACTATGGGAGCGATTGACAGGGAGGCTACTAAAAACAGAATCTTGGCAATCCAGAATTGTGTATATTTGTTAACCTAGACTGATATCACTCTCCGATGGAGATTGTGTTTGTATTTTTCAGGACGCAGCGAGAGAGCTGTGGCCCATCTAATCCTACCATCCGAGCATAGGCAGATAACTGAGATCTCGGCAAGAGATGAGCCACCACAGTCATGACGGGATGAATAAGAGACCCACAGCCACAGCCATTCAATCAACACAGGATAATCCAGGGTGACAGAAACCAACAATTTTCGACACAAAGACCCCTAAACTCACAACATTAAAGCAGCCTTAATACTCACCCACCACGACTCAGGGAACTGAGAGGAAGAGGGGGCAGAAAGATTGTGAGAGCCGTGGTGGGGGAGACTATCCAGAGGCATGGCACCCTTCAGTAACAACATACTTGGGCCAGGAGAACCAGGCTGAGCACTAGGCTATCCATGGTCCCCTGCCACAAGGACTGAACCAGATGACCCACGGAGGATATCACCTGAGTGGGGAGGGGGAGGGGGCATTGGGGAATTGGGAATAACAACTCATTGTTTGCCCACTAAATACTGTAACTCATTATGGACAATAAATATATTTTAAAAAGAAAGAAATAGAGGAGGATGTGATAAGATGGAAAGATATTCCATGTTCATGGATAGGGAG
>PVHP010003236.1:0-28685 GCA_004024765.1 Zapus hudsonius
TGTAACACACACTGATTCACAAAATGCAGAACTCCAGGTCAGGGTTCCGGCTCTTCTTTTGCATATCTATCCTTAGTATTTTACATCCAAATTAGAAAGGGTCAGTCCCCAGGAGGCTAGGCCAAAGTGGTACTTCCTCTAGCCAGAAGCCTGGAGACAATAATTTTAATAAATCCTTAATTCTTTTGGGGGACATTATGCATCCATATTTTTAACTGTTGCATCCTGTAATAATTTTCTTGTTCTGTGATTACTTTGTTTTCAAGGTAAGGTCTTGCTCTAGGCCAGGAATTCACTATGTAGTCTCAGGGTGACCTCGAACTCTTTACCTCTGACTCCTGAGTGCTGGGATTAAAGGTGAGCACCACTGTACTAGGCTTTGACTTTAGTTTTTGATATCCTGGTAATATTGGAATCTTATAGTGAGTTCTTAAGTGTTCAAGAGCTTCCTGTTAGGAGTTGGGGATTTACCTCAGAGGTTGAGCTCAATCCTCAGCACTTTTATCCCATTAAGCCTTGGATTCATGAGGCACAACTTCTGTAGCTCATTTCTTTTCATGATCCTTCAGAAGTGTGCATTTCTATTTGGAGCAGACTAGAGTTTTGGACAAATCCAGGTTCCTTGCCTTTCAGCAGGTCTCTTCTGTTTGAGATCATTTTCTCTGATACGTTTCAAGATGATAATTTTTTTGTTTTTGATTTTTGTTTTTCGAGGTAGGGTCTCACTCTAGCCCAGGCTAACTTGGAATTCACTATTAATCTTGTTTGGGCTGGCCTCAAACTCATGGAGAACCTCCTTACCTCTGCCTCCCAAGTGCTGGAATTAAAGTCATGCCACCACCATGTGGGGCCCAAGATGATAATTCTATTCCTATAGTTTTAAATTAATCAGATTACACATTTACTCTCTTGTCCAGAATCTTGCCTTATTTGTTTACAACAATGCCAATCACATGTACCTGCACAGTGCACCATTGTACATTCTTTCAGTTACACGAAAGTGGAGTTTGTAACCAGCCATGGCCAGCACTCGGGAGGCAGAGGTAGAAGTATCACTGAGTTTGATTCCAGCCTGGGACTACAGAATGATTTCCCAGTCAGCCTGGGCTAGAGTGAGACCCTACCTTGAAAAATCAAAAAAAAAAAAAAGGAATTTGTTGGACATTACTTTTTGAAAATATTAATTATTTGATGTTTTAAATGCCACCTTAGTTTGCTACTTAAGCATTAAAGGAATGATTTAATGTTTTTAAGGACTTAGATAATAGAAAATATTTTGTGAATCTAATTTTGCCCCATGTGTTAGTTATCTAAGTGAAATATTAGAAGGTGTTATTTGAGTTGCAAGGCTTCTATTTTTTTTCATGAGTGTGATGTGTGTGCACGCATGCTCATGCAAGTGTTTCTATACTTGTAGGTGCATATGTGTACATATGCATGTGTAGAGGCCAGAGGTTGGCTTTGGGTGTCTTTTTTTGTTGTTGTTGTTGTTGCTCTCTTTATTTATTTATTTTGGTTTTTTGATGTAGGGTCTCAGGGTGGCCTCAAACTCATGGCAATCCTTTTACCTCTACCTCTCAAATTCTGGGATTAAAGGTGTGCATCACCTCTTCTTTACCTTATTTTTGAGACAGGTTCTCTCACTTAACCCAGAGTTTATCAATTCTGTTATACAAGCTAGCCAGCAAGCTTTTTCTGCCTCTCCAGTGCTGGTATTATAGGTATACATCACCACACCCTGCATACTTATTTATTTGCAAGAGAGAGAAAGAGAGATTGAGAATGGGCACACCAGGTCTCCTGCCATGGCCAACAAACTCCAGTTGAATGTGCTGCTTTACATGCATCTGACTTTACATGGGTACTGAGGAATCACACTGAAGCCATCAGGCTTTGTAAGCAAGCACCTTTAAAACTGAGCGACTCTCCATCCCTTAAGGAGTGCTTCTGGTGTTTCTTAGTACTCAGTTGGACTCATGGTTGTAAACAACAAAAAGCAGTTTTGACTACACCAAGTCATGGAAGGGAATTAGTGAGAGGCTACAAGAAAGCGGATTATCCAAGGTTTTGTAAAGACTAGGGATATTAGTTAGCCTTTTAAGGGTCTCTTGAGATGAGTCAGCTCCAGCTGTGTTTCATGCTTGTGTCATTTTAAGAGTTCTGGAGTAGAGAAGTCTGGCTGACCTAATTTGGATATGTGTTCACCCTTGGTCTATGGTAATTAAAAAAAATTAGGGACTTTTCTCTCTGTTTATTTCTTCCTCTACCTCATCTTCTTTTTTGGGGGTGGGGTGGGGAGGTGGCAGTGCTAGGGATCACACCCAGGACCTTATGCCTAGCACTATCCCTCAGGGCTTCCATATTCAGTTTTACTAAGAAGAAACAAGGGGTGGGTGTGTAGATGAACTAGAAAAAACAATGTACATCCACTACAAGAGTTTTACTTAATTTGTGGTTGATATATATATATTAATTTTTAAAAAAATATTTATTTGTTTGCAAGCAGAGAGAGACAGAGAATGGGGCACATCAGGGCTTCTGGCCACTGCAACCACATGCATGTGCCCCTTTGTGCATCTGGCTTGATGTGGGTACTGGGGAATCAACCAGAATTGTTAGGCTTTGTAGGCAAGTGCCTTAACTGCCGAGCCATCTTTTCAGCCCCTTGTGGTTAATCTTTAAAGCAAACAGCAAAGGGCTAAGAGTGTAGGTCTGTGGGCGAATGTACATTTAGCATATACAAGGCTTGGGTTCAATCCTTAGTATCACACACACACACCAACATGTACATACAATAAAGTTCCATTATTTGAAGAAGTTAGTGTTGAATAGAATGTACTCTAAAGATCTTTCATCATTTAGTTTTTACTTTTTGTTTTTGACAATTTCATAATATATGTTATATGTGTTGCTCACACTCACCTATGTTACCCTTTCTTATCTACCTTCCATTCCTACTAAATTCCTTCTGCTTCCCAGATAGTCCCCTTCCTATTTTCATGTCTCTTTTTTCTTTTAAATTAGGGCTGCTTGCCTGAGCTGGGCTAGGGATGAGAGCTATTGACTGAAGCATGGGCATTTTACCAGTGGCTAAGTCACTGAAGAACATGACTCCCTCTTTCCCAGCAGTAGCTTCCTTGGGAGAAGTGAGGTCTCATGAGCTCCTTCCCTGTCCATGATGGAATGGTTGACAGGCCTGATCTTGTGCAGGAAACCATAGCTGCTATGAGTTCATGAGTGTAATGGCCAGAATAGTGCTCCCACAGCACCCCCTCCCATCGACTAACCCTTCCCTTAACAGTATTTTCTGAGCCTTGGAGGGGGTGATACAGATATCTGGTTTATGGAATAGTCCCATGATCTTAGCACTTTGATCAGATGTGTCATTAATCACTAACCGCTGCAGAAAAAAAAAGTTTCTCTGGCTGAGGCCAGATCGGCAGTTTATGGCTATAAACATAAATAGTGAGAAAGCAGTTGACCACATGTCTGTTTTTCTATGGTGTTAGAGAGCCAAACATGGTGTTGTATGTCTGTAATCCTGACACTAGGGAAAGTGAGGCAGGAGTTCAGCACCAATGTGGATTCTTTAGAGAATTTGAAGCTTTGTTACATAGTAAGATCCTGTCTCAAAGAGAGAGGGGGCAGGAAGAGGTAGAGAGTTTAGGGGGACGATGAGAGAAGAGGAAAGTTTTACAGTCATATATTGGGTAGAATTCCACTTGATAGGGCTTCAGGGGAATGATCAGTACATATTAGAGAGTAACTTTTATTGAGTTTGGTTGTTATTCCACCACACTACAGGCCCAACAAGGGGCCCACATGCCCTTGTCATGTCCTCTGCCCAACTGAGATGATCACATGTTGCTCATCTAGTCAGGAGAATGGTCACACTTCATGGTAACCTGTGTCCCTAATCTCGCTTAACTTGTTTTACTCCGTCAGTAGGTCGTCTTTGTGATTAGCTTATAATTCACCATGGACCCTTACCCATACTCCTGGCAGGCAGTTAACTCCTATTTCAGTGGTACTTGGGAGACTGAGGCAGGAGGAGTGCCAAGTTGGAGGACAGCCTGAGCTCGTAGTGAATCCTTGCTGGAAAAGAGTGAAAGGGGGAAGGAGAGAAAGGGAGAGGCAATGATACTACAAGATGTTTCTAAACTCCTGTAGTTTTAACCATAATGCCCTGCCCCCAAACATTTCTCTATGCTGAGATATCTACTAAAAAATAAACCAAGTTTAATTAGGTCCATCCTGTAAAAGGCCTCAGAGCAGCAAAAATCACTGCCGGGACCTGAAAGCTGTCAGGGTTTGAAGAGAAGACGGACACATGGGCTTTCTTGGAGTAGTGAGGTTTATTTTGAGTGGTTCAGAGCTGGGTGACTTAGAAGGGGGGGAGGAGAAACTGGATTTGGGACTGAAAGCAAAGAGGCGGGTGGTTTGGAATGAGGTGGGAACAGGAGCCAGGACCACTGTAGTAGCACCAGAATCACTGGCTCAGCTGCAGCATATAGGCAGTACTCCCAAAGAGGGGTGGTCGGTAGAAATGGAGTGGAAGTGGAGGATGGTGGAAGAAGGACTCTGAACGGAAAAGGGAGAGGACAGAGTGAGGCAGAGAGATAGAAGGGAGAAAGACAGGGAAAAGATGCCACCAGCAGAGACCGCACATACTTTAGTTCTGGAATAAGATGAGGGGAGAGAGGGAGAGAAGAAGAAAAGGTGTCTGCAGCAGAAAGAGAGAAACAGCACACTTTAGAGCAGGGAAGGGCTGAAGAAGAGATGGAGCTTGAGGGACAAGGTTCATATGCTCTTGGGGGAGCAGAAGCTGCTCTGCACGGGAAGGACCTTGGGAGGTGTGTAGAGGTGTGGGCTCGGGGCTCATAGGGGCTCAGGGGAAAGAGCCAAGCTGACTGGACCATCAGTCTTAGGAACAGGGGTGGGGGGAATGAGTCCTGAAGTCCAATGGCTCCATTTGCCAGCTGGTAGGGAAGCATGGGGTATGGGTATAGGGCTCTGAGATTATAAACTATTAAGAGAATCCATCTAAAAGAATTTATGTGTGTTTGTCTTCAGAAGACTGACTGTTGTGGACTTCTTCGCCCTCCTAGACTGGTTTATAAGCCTCAAGGTTTACTTGTCAGCTCCACTTAGTGTCAACATTTCCTTCTCAGGGACAGGACTATATTTTTATGGGACTCACTTCAATTTGAGTAATTTTAACTTTTGCTGCTCTTAAATAATCGTTGCTGCATGATTTCCACAAATGGCTAGTGGCCATGGCTATGTAAACCTAGACAGTTAATTGAGGGCAGTGGCTCACACTTGGCAGGATTAAATGGGGTCATGATAATGGAGGCTTTGTTAGCAGTGGGATCTGGGCTAAAGTTTCTCTGAGGCAAGGCTCAGGATTGCAAAATCTAAATGGAGACCTAGAAGAGGCTTTTAGAAATGACATTTGACACTGAAGCTACAATTTTATGTTATTCTTGCTGCTGAGAAATAAGAATCCTTCACTTTGCAAACTGATCAGGGTCATAAACTGCTAAGGGACAGGAAATTCCAAGTACAGATCCAAGCCAGCCTTTCCAGAGTCTCTGGGGACCTGGTTTGTCCCACATACCACAACTACTGGTGTGGACTCTGATGGTCTTGATAGAGTGTGGAGGAATCATGGACCAAATCATTCTGAATCTTTTTTTGTTTGTTTCTTTTTCAGTGCTGGGGGTCAAACCCAGGGTCTTGTGCATGCTAGGTAAGCGCTCTACCACTGACCTGTATATCTGGAGCCCCTCATCTAAACTTGAATGTATAAAAATTGTCAGAAAAAGCTGGGTGTGGTAGTGCATGCCTTTAATCTCAGCACTTGGGAGGCAGAGGTAGGAGGATCTGCTCTGAGTTCCAGGTCAGTTTGGTCTAGAGTGAGAGTCTACCTAGAAAAAAAAGTGAAAAAAAAAGTCTGAATTACTGAAGTCTCTAGAATATAAGCAAGCCTGAAATTGCTCATTCTTCATTTAGAACATTTTGAAAAGTAATGAGGAACATTTGGGTATGATTCATGAGTTCATGACTCACAAAGACTCTTCCAGTTTATTTAATCCTCATAACTTCTTATATAGTAAGCCAACTGAAACCCAGAGAACACTGTGTAGTCACTTTGGTAGTTATTAAGGAAGTGGCAAAGCTGAGGTTAGATCTGGATCCTCCGATTTCAAATCCCCCTAGGTTTCTATGGCATTGAACTGCCTCTGAGAAATCTGTATGCAGTAGAGGGAAATAAAATCTTTGGTTACTGTTGTTGGAAGACAGCCTTTCTCTGAAGACATGTGTCTTATTCTAGGGCGAGAAATTGCTACATAGAGTGATAAAGTATAAGAGATTCATAATGGCTTTTAGAGCTAAAACACATTATTTATCACCCTTGATTATTTTGCCAAGTGTTTGTGTAAAAAGTTTCTTAGTTGGTAGATGTCTCAGGATAACATGTCATCTATGTAACTCCATATTTGTATAGTTGCAGTTCAAAGGATTTTTTAGGTGTGTAAAATCCAGAGCCTCACTGCTGTCCAGCCTGACCAGATACACAATGTAGTGGTCTCAGGAGGCTATCAGGTATTCTGTTAACTTGTGGAGGTTTTAAGGTATTTTTATTCTTTTCTTTATTTTTAATTCTTAAGGCCTTTTTCATTTCTTTCAAATATTTTATTATAAGCAGAGAGAGAGAGAGAGAGAGAGAGAGAGAGAGAGAGAGAGAGAGAGAGAGAGAGAAAGAATATGGATGTGCCAGGGCCTCTAGCCACTGCAAAGGAATTCCAGATGCATGTGCCACTTTGTGCATCTAGCTTTATGTGGACACTGGAGAATAGAACCCAGATCATTAGGCTCTTCAGGCAAGCTCCTTAACCAATGAGCTGCTTCTCCAGCCCTAGCCCTATTTTCTTTTTCAAACAGTGTTTCATATATTCTAGGCTGGCCTTGAACTTGAACTTCAGTTTCTCCTTCCTTCACCTGTGTAGTTCTGGGATTACAGGTGTATACCACCAGGACCCAGTGGTTCTGGCTACTTGGAAAGGTTATGACAGAACAGCTTGAACTGGATGATACTCCTGTAGTTGAGAGTACTGTTTAGGGCTATGCCTCCTGGTTTGAGAGCTTGTATTATAGCCCCGCCACCTTATACACAAGCCGTTTCCTTTTCAGGGCAGGAGGATGAAATTTACAAAAGCTTTTTCTAAAAAAAATATTTCATTTATTCATTTTCAAGCAGAGAGAGAGAGAGAGAGAGAGAGAGAGAGAGAGAGAGAGAGAGAGAGAGAGAGAGAGAGAGAGAGAGAGAGAGAGAGAGAGAGAGAGAACCAGGGCCACCACCTTGTGGGTCTGGTGTATGTGGGTCCTGGGGAATTGAACCCAGGGCCTTAGGCACTGTGCAGGAGGCAAGTGCCTTAACCGCTAAGCCATCTCTCCAGCCCTACAAAAGCTTTTAGGAATATATTCCAGTGGCATGTCTGAAGGGATAAAAGGATGTTGTCCCATCATGAGATGGGGTCAGTGACCCTAATTTCTAATGGATTGTCCCAATAGAGGAAAAGTCATTCTTCCATGGTCTTCCAAAGTGCTGGGATTACAGGTATTCACCCCTCACCCCACTCCATCCCAATCTGTTCACTCACATTCAAGTTTGTTGGTGGCTGTTGAGTTCTAGGCATTCTTTCTATATTTTGTATATTAATCTCTTATTAAATGTGGTAGGATTTGCAAGTATTTTCTCCTATCCACTCTGCTGGTGTCCTTAGATACCTGTTTGTTTTTGCTTTTGTTGGCTATGTTTTTGGTATATATTCAAGAAGTCACCTCCTTGTCCAAAGTTATGCATATTTCCAGTATTTTTTCTTCTAGGAGGTTTCATAGTTTGTGGTCTTATATGTTTTTTATGACTTAGTTTTTATTATATTTTGTTATTGTTATTTTTTGACTTAGTTTTTGATCAGTGATGTGCTCTTTGGCATGTAGATATCTAATTTTCTCAGCTCCATTTGTTAGCGAGACTATTATTCCCATCATTTGCTTTAAGGACAGAGAAGATGAACAAATTGTAGAGCATAGATAATTGTTTGGAGGAAAGATAATGCTGAGATATTTTTTCCAGTACATAAATGGACTAAGATTTGCTTAATTTTTTTGGTAGTACAATATGTTAAGACTCATGAAGAACTTGCTTCCTAGACTGTAACTTTGCTGGCAGCATACCCATGGTGTTTGCATGCATATGAATCCTTGTAATGGCTTTCAGTTCTGTTAAATGTGGTGTTTACTTTTTGTAATCAATGTATACATGGTACAAAAAAGAGGCATGTATCTTTTTTTTAGTTTTTTGAGGTAAGGGTCTCGAGCTAGTCCAGGTTGACCTGGATTCACTATGTACTCTTAGAGTGTCCTTGAACTCACTGATATCCTCCTACCTATGCCTCCCAAGTGCTGGGATTAAAGGCTTGCCATGATGCCATGTACCACCCACACCTGGCTCTTTTTGTTTTTTTCAAGCAGGGTTTCACTCTAGCCCAGACTCACCTGGAACTCATCTGTTGCCCAGGCTGACCTCAAACTCATGGTGATCCACCTACCTCAGCTTCCCCAGTACTGAAATTAAAGGTGTGTACTGCTGTGCTAGCCCAATATGTTAAGTTTACAGCTTGATGAGTTTTCACAAAATTAATTCAGTGAAATGATTTTGAATATGATTTCATATTAAAATATAGTCAATTTTGAATATCTATAGCCTGTGATTCCAAATTAATTAATTATTTAAAGTCAGGGTCTTGACTGGCCTGAGATTTTCTATGTGATTCATGCTAATTTTGAACTTGTAGTAATCCTCCTACTTCTACTTCTGAGTCCTAGGATTACAGGTGTGCAACACCGTGTCTAACCAGTATTCTTATTTTTAAACTTCTGTGAACACTAATGAATTGAATAAAGTGGATTTCTATTTTTTTCATTTGAAAAATATTGACTTTGCTCAGCAGAGTGTATAGTCTAAACAGAATAAAGCTGTCATTAAGGCTGAGTACTTATAATAATCTCTACTTGGAGCCAGATTGATAAGGAGTCAAGCAAATTCCTATAGGAGCATCAGTGTCCAGCTTGAAGGACTGTGGGAAACTATAGAGGAAGTAACATCTAGACAAGAGTCCTGAGTGTGACTAGGAATCATCCAGAGAGGACTTCTTAGGGAGGAAGAACAGAAGGCAGAAGGCCAAGAGGGATGAGAAAGCAGGATGTTGAGATCAGTACTGTTGCCTTGAAAGCTGCCCTGGGGCCTGGGAATTAGGGAGGGGAGCCTGGGGAGACAGTTGGCAGTTTTGACTGTGTCTTAGGTTCCTGGTTACAGACAACAGGAATCGATTCTGGCAAACATAAGCTAATAGAGGAAACATAAGCTGTTTATTGGAAAATAGTGAGGTCGCTTTCAGAATTATTAACTCCTGCCCTCTGCAGGATTTGTAGAGTTTGTCTGCAAAGCTGTCTCCTTAGTTGGCTTGCTCTAACTGCAGAATGTTCAGTTTAGATTTCTAGTGTTTGAGAAAAGGTCTGGTTAGGTTAGATCAGGATCAATTATTGTGGCCAGAAGTTCGGAACAGGCCTTGTATCTAGGCAGTCTGAGTCGACAGTCTGCTCTGTGGTCAGGACAGCAAAGGGTTTTGGTTTGTTTTGCTTTTACCTGAAAAAGAGAATGCACATTCTGAATGGCTTACAGTCCAAAAGGCTGTGGTGGCTTCGGAAGGCTTGGGAAGGTGCAGTGCTTCCAGAGTGGTTGTTGTTCTAAGGCTACTTAGAAGGTGGTTGTGTTAATCCAAGTAAGAGATGATGTGCAGCAGTAGCCACTTTATCCAGGAAGGGAAGGAAGCAAACAGATCTCCAGATGCCTGGACCTCTCCTGTGCTAAGCACATTCTACTGCTTGGTCCCGTGTATACTCTGAATTTTCTTCTTTGTCTTATTTAGAAGACCAAGGCCTTTAAGATGATGGTTAGGTTATGTTGACAAGTTTTTTTAAAAAAATATCTTTATTGTCAATAATTAGATACATTGTATGAGCAAATCTTGTGATGGTACCCCAATTTCCCTCCTTCCTGTCCCCAACCCTTAAAAAAAATCTATCAACCCTCTACCCCATGGACTGATACATTTTTTTAAGTGAGAAATAATGAACTTAACATTCTCTCTAGTAAAAGAGGGTACAAGACTACATGAAAACATATGATAAATTTGCTAGATTATAAGTGTTTCATAATAAAGAGAAGGATTTAAGAATATTTAAGGAAAGGGTTTGTAGCTCAATGGTAGACTACTTGTCTAGCATGTGCAGGTCCTGAGTTCAGAAAGATAAGGAAGGAAGGAAGGAAGGAGGGAAGGGGAGGGAATAGAGTGCGTGAGTCAAGTGGATGAAACTTGCGTTGTTAAAAAGGCTGCGAGGAAAAGAGAGAAGTATTTTGGACATTGCATAAGTTTAAATAGATATATATCTATATCTATTTAAAGAATATTCTATGGTAAACATTTATCTTGACTTTTTTTTATTTCTATGTGCTGCAAGAAAATGCATCCATGCCCTAGCTGGAGCATGTACAGAGTTCTAGCTCCCTCTGCGGGCAAGAGGCAAATATAACTTTTAAAACTTATTTTTATAAACACCATGCCTTTATTGAAAATAAAGTTTGTTATATTAAAATTCAAAGAAGAGGGTGATTTATATGAACATCTTAGACCAGAAAAGCATTCTGAAGATCACCATCAAAATGTTACATTTTCCAAATGAGGTAACTAGCACCCGGGGAGCAAGGATACCTGCTGGGTAATGAGAGGAAGAGCCAGGCCGGCCAGGAGAACAGGTGATTTTGTCCACCTCCCTCTTACTCCATCAAGGTGTTTTTGTCAACTAAGTGGTGCTGTGTTCTGCACTTTGCTTATTTAAAATAAACATTAGAGGGCTGGAGAGATGGTTCAGCCGTTAAGGCACTTACCTCCAGTGCCTAAGGACCTGGGTTCAACTCCCCAGTACCCACATAAGGCAGATGCACAAGGTGGCGCATGTGTGTTTGCAGTGGCTGGATGCCATTCTCTCTCTCTCTCTCTCTCTCTCTCTCTCTCTCTCTATCTCTATCTTTCTATCTCTCTGCTGGAAAATAAATAAATAAAATATTAAAAAAATAAAATAAACATTAGAGCATAAATATGCGTTTTTAATTTTAACGTTTTTATTGTTAATAATTAGGTACATTATATGAGCAAGACTCCTCCTCCCTATTCCCACCCTACTGGAAGACCTCCTCAGTGGCATTTCTGGATGGGTCCTTAGGATAGGGGGTTATGAATTGTACAAGAAGCATAGAGCATAAATATTTTAACACTGGTTTTAATCAGGTCAGCTAGTTTTTCTTTTTAAGCTTCTTCATGTAAATAAAAAATCCTGTCAGAAACATGCCAGTATATTGTACGTGTGGACTTATAAGTCATTCTTTCAGAATTTAGAATATCTTTTCCTTTAGGGTCATGTAGCATTTCTGAAGTTGAACAAAATAAACTGATTTAAACCTATATGCATGTGATGTAGCATGCACACAGTGCTGCTACAAAACTATATTCCTTTTGGAAAACTTCCTGTATATAGATGATATTAGATGGTTATAGTCTCCTCTTACCACTATTCCTTTTACTCCTCCTGAATTCCCCCTTCATTGAATCCCTTATTTTTCCCAACAAGTCTCCTATTTTGGTGTTATCATTTCTGTAACTCCTATTAAAGAGGTCTTATATAAGTATTGTCAGTTACTGTGAGGTCATGAGTACCATGGCCACTTTGTGTCTGGAAGATAGTATTGCAAAGCACTCCTCCCCTTCCTTTAGCATGTACAGAGTTCTTTACACCACCTTACATTCTTTACACCACCTCTTCAGAAGTGGTCTGTGAGCCTTGGAGGGTGTGATAGAGATGTCTCATTTAGTGCTGAACACTCCACTATCATCATTTCTCAGCACTTTGGTGAGTGTTGAATCGCCCCAGTGGTCACCACCATCTGAAAAGAGAAGCTTCTTTAGCCAAAAGTGAGTAACATTATTATATGGACATAAACATAAGTATTTAGAGGGCAGTTTGATGGGTATAATATATGCAGATAACAATAGTAAATTTTCCCCCAGGGCTTATGTTCTTTCTAGCCATAGGCTTTTGATTAGGGTTTTAGTACCAGGCAGGAATTCCTTCCTGTGAAGTGGACCTCAAGTCCAGTCAGACAGCATTGGTTTCCCCCATAGCAGACCTGCCACCATTGTACTAGTTGGTACACTTGGCCTGGCTGGCCAGCTGTAAAGCTTGCATAGTCCACTGCTGGTAAAGACCAGTGAAGACTTTTCTCCTCCAACTGGCTTTATAGTTCTTAACAGATACTCAACAAGGAGGAGTGTGTCCAGCTCACAAGCTCCAGCTTGATTTCTTAATGTCCTGCAGCCCAGTTAGGTAGAGGTCATCATCAATAGGGTCTTACCACCTAGTTCTGGTGGGCAACCAAGATTCTTGGAAATAGCTTGTAATGTTTTGGGGATCTTAGGGGGTTCCCTGGCTAATATCTTGCTGGAAGATATTGGTTAAGAGCATGTCTTGCAAAAGCATGATGGTCTGAGGGAAGAGTTAAGAGTTCTATCCCCAGGACCCACATGAACAGAAGGGTGTGGCACACTGTCTTCTAAGTCAAGGGAGCAGAGATCTGAGAATCACAGAATGCATCACTGAGAGCTCCCAGAAAACAAAACAAAACAAAAACCCTCAGCAAGTTCCTAGATCAGTAAGAGACTAGCTCAAATAAGAATAGGAAGAAGGATGGAGCCAGACATCCAGTGTTGTCCAGCCATCACATCACCACACGCAAGTGAATGGGGTACCTGCAAGGGCATCTGCACACGTAAACAACTCCCCCCTCCCACACACCTGTTGCTGATGAAAACCAGATTTGGGGGAGGGGGTTCTTGTCCACAACTGGCCTTTTTTTTTTTTTTTTTTTTTGGTTTTTCGAGGTAGGGTCTCACTCTAGCCCAGGCTGACCTGGAATTCACTATGTAATCTCAGGGTGGCCTTGAACTCATGGTGATCCTCCTACCTCTGCCTCCCGAGTGCTGGGATTAAAGGCGTGCGCCACCATGCCCGGCTATACAATTGGCCTTTTTACTTCAGCTTTCTTTTGCCTTCCACTTTTGCCTCCCAAAAGAAAAATAAGTAAATTAAAGCAAAAAAAAAAAAAAGTTGAGCTTGGGCTCTTAATACATTGAATATTATAGGAGAAATCTAAAATAGATAGTTGGATGTTAGATTGCACCATGAAAGTGAAAATGTCTTCCCAGGAATGTTGGAGAGAAGCCCCCTGGGTTCTGAGTTGAATGGTGAAGCAGTGAATTGTTATTTTCCAAAGAGTCATCTCTGGCCCTGGAACCTAGAAACATCATCCTAAAAATGGCTCCTCTATAATACGGGAATTGAGCTAAGGAACTTTCTTGCTGTATTCTCAATGAATCAGGACAAGGAAGCCATCATTTGTGGAAGAGGAAGGGTATATTTATTTACTCCCAAGTTTTTCCTCAGCCTCAACCAAAGGTCACTTTGTCCTTCAATGGAAGCTTGGTATCCAGGAGTCTTTAGAGGTGACTTATTCAGTTGGATGGGGCCTGAGTGCACTGGCCTGCTCCTCTTCGAATTGTGTTTGTCTAGGCTGTGGGGGATAAAGGAACAGCTTCCATCTGAGCCAGCTAGCCTGGCATGTCTGTCTCAACGCTTGAAGTAGTGGTGGTAGAAGTGTCATTTTAGGAAGGTTCACCTACTGTGCTGATTAGTTATTGACTGTTTTTTAATGGTTACCTGCATATCATAAATGCTTTCATTTTGTGAAATGAAATTTCAGTTTGTGGGTGAATGTCTTGTGAAACAAGCTGGTCATGGTAGCACATGCTTTTTTTAGTCCCAGCACTCAAGAGCTGAGAATCATTGTGATTGTGAGGCTGGCCTGGGCCCTTGAAAACAGCAACAACCACAAAAATGAAGCAATTTGGCAGGATATAAGTTATGACATTTAGGGGTGTTGCCTTATTGCTTTAGAACTGTGGTGTTATCGTGTAAATACACCATGTCACATGATTGCTGACTAGGGGGAAGGAAGGGGGGACCTCAACTTGGTTTCATTGTCTCAAATATAGTTCAAGGCAATAGACACAAAGATGAGGAAGTACTGTACAATATAGGAAATGAAAGCTTTTAATGATAATTCACTCATGTGAAAGTGGCTGTCCAAGTACTGATAAGTGAGTTAAAATAAGAATAGAAGTATCAGAATATATTCTAAATGAAGAGAAAGGGAGTGTGGAGACCTGCAGTGAGAGAACGTAGAATCTCCCTTGGTTTAGCAGAGGAGGGTCTCTGTGTATAAAGTGATTAGGACAGAGGAATAAAGAAGAAAAGGACCTAACACCGGGAACCAGCCTCACACAAGGTATTGTATGTATTTCTGGTATATTTATTTGGTTAGTTAGTTTCACTTATCTTTCTCAGTTACTTAAATCTAAAAAATGTTTGTTAAACTCTCATAGACAGTAATTGAAAGGATCCAGGGTAAGTTGTAGTAAGTAACCTTTAACCATGCTAAGTAACGTCTCCCTGCTATAAAGAACCCCTATTGTGCTTCTTCTTAAAGATGTGTATTTAATTATTGAACATATATGAAAGAAACTTTTTGTTCTAATGGTTTCAAAGTGAAGGTAGGTGTGGAAAGGATGCTATACTCCATTTGCAAAAGAAAAAATTACAACCTCGATGTTTAGAATCATACACTTTTACAGTCCTGTAGAGCTGTATATATATTGTAAAGCATTTTAGTAATACTTTTTATTCATCATGTTATGTTTTTAATCATAAATTATGCCTGTGGTCTTTGGGGGGAAAAGGGATTGTTTATGTTTAGTTACATTTTTATCTTGATGTGATAGGGAAAAAAAATCAACTATAAGCAGTTAAAGAGCTGAAAATTTCTGTGTTTTTTTTGTTTTT
The DNA here is from genome assembly GCA_004024765.1 of Zapus hudsonius. Taxonomy (NCBI): domain Eukaryota; kingdom Metazoa; phylum Chordata; class Mammalia; order Rodentia; family Dipodidae; genus Zapus; species Zapus hudsonius. The sequence continues at coordinate 15,082 of PVHP010003236.1, forward strand.
TGAGGTAGGGCCTCGCTCTAGCCCAGGCTGACCTGAATTCACTATGTAGTCTCAGGGTGGCCTTGAACTCATGGAGATCCTCCTACCATTGCCCCTCAAGTGCTGGGATTAAAGGCGTGTGCCACCATGCCCGGTTTATATTCTTTTATTTTAAATAAAGGGCATATCTTCTTTAAGAAACTTTGATGCATCATATCTAAATTTACAAGACATTATTAATAGGTGATATTTGGGCTGGGGGATTGCTCAGTGGTTAAGGATATTTGTTTGTACAGCTGCTGGCCTGGGTTCAATTTCACAGGACCCACATAAAGCCAGATGCACAAGGTGGTGCATGTGTCTGGAGTTTGCAGTGGCTGGAGGCCCTGGTGCGCCCATTCTCTCTGTCTGCCTCTTTCTCTTACTCTCAAATAAATAAAGTATAAAAAATGTACACAAATAACTAAGTATCTTGGCATAAGTGCTATCAAATTTTGAGAAATAACCAAAAGTGGGAAGGATGGCCAGCAAGCTTAGAGATGAAAACCATTGGGTTAGCGATTTTTTGAGTTGAGCTTTGGAAAGAGATATAACAAGTAAAAATTGCCAGAATTACAAAGCCCCATTTATTTATTTATTTGGTTTTGATGTGTGTTCTTTTTTTTTTTTTAATTTTGTTTTGTTTTTGTTTTTTCAAGGTAGGGTCACACTGTAGCCCAGGCTTACCTGGAATTTACTGTGTAGTCTCAGGGTGGCCTCAAACTCATCGAGATCCCCTGCCTCTACTTCCAGAGTGCTAGGATGAAAGGTATGCGCCTCCATGCTCAGTGAAGCATGGTCTTTTTTGTGTAAGGCAGCCTTGCTTTGAACTTGTAACAGTTGTCTTTCTTCAGGCTTTCAAGTACAGGAATTACAAGCATGTCAGCACACCCAGCTAAAGAAAGAAATTGATTTGTTTTGTTTGTTTGATTGTTTGTTTTGTTTGCTGTACTGGGAATCAAGCCCAAGGCTTTGCTCATCCCAGGCAGGTGATCTGCCTCTGAGCTTCAGCTTAGCACATGACCACATTGAAACAGAGGAACTAGCAGGGAGGTATTGGTCATGGTGTAAGGAGAATGGTAGCTAGAGTTTTGAGGTAAATTTTAATTATTTATTAATACATGGACCTATATGCACAGAAATGAGAAGGATGCAGGGATGGAGATATGTTTTGCTAAGGAAGCACACTGCTTCTTCCTATGGGTGAATTCTGTGGAAATAAAGCAGGAGAAGGAAAAAAAAGTGCCTTGGAATTCATATGTCCCATGATGACTCACTCAAAGATGACTAAATTAGCTGGTGAACTTACCCACAGAAAGGGAAGTAGCATGTACAGAAGGTACTGTGTGTTGATGCGTTGCTCATTATTTTAGTCCTTACCATTGTTAAAAGAGGTTGTATTTTGCCCACATTGTAAATGAAGCATTTGACCTACAGGTGAAGAAACTTGCCAGGCTAACAAGAGATGCCAGGCTTCTGGTCCAGGCAGCCTCTCTCTCTTACTGCATGATGAGAAAAGAAAAAAAAATTCAAGATTCCTTTCCTTCTGAGTTTAAACATAGCCATCCTGAGTTTTTAGTGCTTCCTCCTCAAGGTGCTTTCCTGGGTCCATGTCTGCTTAGTAAATGGGGCAGATATTATTTAGTGGTGTTAGCCAGGAGAAAGCATTGTTTAAAATGCAAACAGGAGGCTGGAATGATGGCTCAGTGGTTAAAGGTTCTTGCTTGCAAAGCCTGATGGCCTGGGTTCATTTCTTCAGTGCCCATGTAAAGCCAGTTACACAAGGTGGTGCATGCATTTGGAGTTGGTTTGTAGTGGCAGGAGACCCTGGTACACCCATACTCTCTTTCTGTCTACCTCTCTCTCTCAAAAAAAATGCAAACAGCAACAGGTGAAATTTATTTTCATGTTTGCTTTAACACAATATATCAAACTGTTAACATGTCAAGCTATGTACATGCAATTAGTATTTGAAAAGATAATACAGCTGGGCATAATCACAGCACTCAGGAGGCAGAGGTGGGAAGATCGCTTTGAGTTCTGGGCCAGCCTGGGTCTACAGAGTGGCCAAGTGAGCCTGGGCTAGAGTGAGACCATACCTCGAAAAAGCAAAACAAAACAAGATAATCCACAATGTTTTACACTTAGAACACATCTCAGTTTGGAGTAGACATATTTTAAGTTGAAACATGGTTTGTGGCTATAAATTAGAAAACAAGTCTCTAAGAAAAAGAGCTCCATCCCACGAGCAAGTCAAAGCTGAGGCCTTGCTTTGAAGCCATTGGAAAGAATTACGGTGAGCAGGAGAGCAGTTTCTGAGATGGAAAGCTCCCTGGAGTAAAGAAAGGTTAAAGGCTCTCAGCGGGTTGGGGGCAGGGAGGAGAGAAATGGGGGTACCATCACAAGACTTGTTCATTCAGTGTCTCTAATTATTAACAATAAGTAATATAAAAAAGGTAAGACTGATTGTCCAGCAAAGGAAAGAGTGTGGCCATTTATTTATGGGTAGCCGTGAAGTCAGAATATCTTTATCACCACACCAGGAACAACCACATGGAAACTGGTGTCAACTACTAGATACTGTGCCATGTTTGGGTTGGGGCAGAGAATGTCTCTACAGATCTACTCACCATTAAGAATGGAAACCACAGGCTTCATTTACTGTGGATACTGGTGTTGTTACCAAAGACGTTCTCCTAATGACTTTTTCAGATGGGAGCTGTAAGATCTGTCTGAGGAAATAAGCATGAACAAACTACCTTATGTGGAAATTTCTAGACCTCAGCTCTAGCTGAAACTTCAAATATATACATGATAGCTTCAGACCTCCACTCCAGCACAACAGAGATCATGCTATATTTATGATATCTTAATCACTTCATTTATGCTTTTTTACTTTAAAAAATGTTTTGGGAATTTCCTCTGTGCTTCTGTCTCTTGTTGTCTTTGTTCACCCAATTAATCTTTCTACAGTCTTTCTATTATACTCACTGTTTTGGATTTGCTATTAGGTTTTTGTTGTTGGTTGCAATTTTTTTTTTGTAGTAAGCTATGTACAAAGAACCAGTTTACCTTCTGCTTATGGTCTCTTAGATGTTGGAATTTCAGTTTGTTCCATCTGGAAAGTGAAAAGGATTAATAATAGTTTTTTTTTTATGGTCCTTGTCACTTGGAGACTAGATTATTATTATTTTCTGTTTTTCTAATTTTTTTTTAAAACTGTGGTTAAGTAACACATATTGGGGTTGGGTGGTGATACATGCCTGTAAACTCAGAACTTACAAGGGTGAGAGGCTCAGGAGTTTGAGACCAACCTGAGCTATACAACAAGACCCTGCTTAAAAAAATATGGTGCTTGTGTGGTTTGAGCGAGTCATTCCTCATTCTGGGGTGGTTTTTTTGTTGATGTAGTGGCCTGAGTCACTCATGCTCCTATAAGTAACCCTGTAATCTCATTGGCCAGCCATTTTCTTTGGTCTGTTATTGGTGCCCTTTTAAAAAAATTTCTTTTAAAAATAATTTCAGCTCCATCTATTTTCCTTCAAATGACTGAATAAAGTTCCATAATGTATATGTACCACATTTTCTTTTTCCATTCATTGGTGAGGGACATCTAGCTAGGCTGCTTCCGTTTCCTAGCTGAGACGATGAATAGTGGAGCAGTTACCATGGGTGTGTAAGTATTTCTGTGGTTGGACTTAGAGTACTTTGGGTTTTTATAAGAGTGGTGTAGCTGGATCATGCAGTAGTTTTGTTCTTTCTTTAGAAAACTTCATACTGAATTTCATAGTGGCTTCACCAGTTTGCACTCCCTCTAGCAGCAAAGAAGGGTTCCTCTTCCCCAACATCCTTTCCAGCATTTATTGTTTCCTTAATGTTAGCCATTCTGACAGGAGTGAGATAGAATTCCAAAGTTGTTTTTTAAATAAATTTATTTGTGTGCATATGAAGGGGGCAAGTGTGCATGTGCCAGTGTGTGTGTGTGTCAAAGTCAGAGAACTTTTAGGTCAGTTCTTCCACATCATTTGAGGCACAGTCTCACCTTGTTTGACAGTCTCCCTTCTCACCATAGGTTCACTGGAATCACACAGCCCACCACAGCTTTTAGTTTTCCAGTAGGGTCTGGGGATCCAAACTCAGGTACTCAGAGTTGTAGCAGCAAGTGCTTTATCTACTGACACCTCAAAGAAGTTTTGATTTGCATTTCTCTGATGGCAAAGAATATTGAACACTTTACAAAAATATATTGGCTATTTTATGTTTCTTCTTTTAGAACTGTCTATTCAGTTTATTAGCCTACTTAATGGTTGAATTTTTTTGAAATTTTTCTTTTTAGTATTTAATTTTTATAGCTATTAACCTTCTAAACTATAGCTAATAAAGACCCTCCTGCACTGTTTTGTAGGCTGCCTCTTCACTCTGCTGGGAGTTTCCTTTGTTCTGCAACAGCTTTTTGAATTTCATATAATTCTGTTGGTCAGTTGTTGAAATATTTCCTCTACCACTGCAGTCTTTCAGAAAGCTCTTATCCTATCTGTGCCTGTATCTTAAACTGTTTTCCTCTGGCATTTTCAGCTCTGTGGGTTTATATTAAGGTCTGTGACTCATTTTGAATTGCTTTTTGTATAGAGTGAGAGATAAGGATCTAATCTCATTCTTCTGAATATGGAATATCCAGTTTTCATAGCACTATTTGTTAAAGACACTTTTATCCTGTATACATTTTTGATACTTTTATAAAAAATTAGGTAGATTTTTTTTCTGGGTCTTCTATTTCATTGATATACATGTCTATCTTTGTGCCAGTATGATGCCGTTTTTGTTACTGTTGCTCTGTAGTATAATATGGTTTAGACTATGGTGATACCTTTTATCATTATTGGTCTTTTTTCTCAAAATCTGTGTTGGAATTTTGATGATACATTGAATCACTAGATTGTTTTGGAAAGATAACCATTTGTACAATATTATTTCTTTCGATCAATGAGCATGAGAGGTATTTCCATCTTTTAGTGTCCTCTTCAATTCTTTAGTGTTTTATAAAGTTTTCATTGTAGAGGTTTTTTACTTCCTTAGCTAGATTTATTTATATATTTGAGGCATTTGTGAATGGCATTGCTTTCATCCTTAGTATATTTGTTACTGGTATATAAGAAGGCTACTAATTTTTGTGTTCTGTGATTTTGCTGGAAGTCTATCATATATAAGAGTTTTCTGGAGCTGGAGAGATGGCTTAGTGGTTAAGGCGTTTGTTGCAAAGTGGAAGGACTGGAGTTAGAATCCCCAGAGCCCACGTAAAGCCAGATGCACAAGGTGGCACATGCGTCTGGAGTTCATTTGTAGTGGCTAGAGGCTCTGGCGTGCCCATTTTCTCTCTTTCTCTCACTGCCTCTTTCTCAAATAAATAAATATTTTTAAAAAAATAAGTATTTTTAAAGAGTTTTCTGGAGTCTAGGTTCTGTTAAATATAGAGTCATGTCATTTGCAAATAAGGATATTTTGACTTCTTCCTTTTCTACTTATATGCCTTATGTTCCCTTCTCTTTTCTTACTGGTGTAGCTAAGACTTCTAGTGCTGCATTGAATAAGAGTGGAGAGTGGACATCCTTGTGTGTTTCCTTCTCTTAGTGGAGATGCTTTGAGCTTCATTCTCTTCATTCAGTACTATGTCACCTTAGGTTTGTTGTGTTTTGAGGTATATACCTTCTAGTCCCATTTCTTCAAAATTTTTTTTCATGAGGGATGTTGGATTTTTTTCAAAGCCTTTTCTGTATCTATTGAGATGATCACATGATATCTGTCTTTGTGTTCATTTACACGAAGCATTACATTTAGTAATATACATGTTTTGAACCATTACTGTATTTCTAGAATAAAGCCACGTTGATCATGGTGAATGATTTTTTTTTAATGTATTCCTGTATTCAGTTTGTAAGTATTTTATTGAGAGTTTTTAAATCTATGTTCTTTGGGGAAATTGATCTATAATTTTTTTTGAGGCAGGGTCCACTCTAGCCCAGGCTGACCTGGAACTCATGGCAATCTTCCTACCCTAGACTCCCGAGTGTTGGGACTGTGGGCATTAGCCAACATACTTACTTTGTGTGTCTTGATCTGGTTTTGCTATCAGGGTAATACTGGCTTTTTAAAGAGTTTGATAGCATTTCTTTTCTATTTTATGGAATAGTTGAAGAAGGATAGATATTAGTTCTTATTTAATGGTCTGATAGAGTTCATCACTCAATCCATTTGGAGCACAAACTTTAATTGTATGTTTTTTTTTTTTCCTTGCTTCAAATTCATTGCTTGTTTCAGATCTGTTTAAATTGTTTATCCCATCTTGGTTTAATTTTGGTAGGTCATGTGCATGTAAGATATTAAACTTTTTTTTTTTTTTGAGGTAGGGTCTTGCTCTAGTCCAGGCTGACCTGGAATTCACTATGTAGTCTCAGGGTGGCCTTGAACTCACGACAATCCTCCTACCTCTGCCTCCCAAGTGCTGGGATTAAAGGTGTGTACCACCACGCCCGGCAAGATATTAAACTTTTAAAATATTTTTTAAAAAATATTTTTGTTTATTGGGGGGGGCGAGAAAGAGAAAGTAAGTAGTATGTGCCTGTCAGGCCCTCTTGCCACTGCAAACGAACTCCAGATGCATGCTTTATGCATCTGGCTTTATGTGTATACACTGGAGAATTTGTGTAAGCAAGTGCCTTTAACCACTGAGCCATCTCCCCAGCTCCTCCACAATTTTTTGTTTGAGTCATTCTCTCACTCCTGCCCAAAGTGACCTAGAACTCACTCTGTAGCCTAGGCTAGCCTTGAACATATGGTGATCCTCCTACCATAGTCTATTGAGTGCTGGGATTAAAAGCTTCATCCATTTCTTTATACTGAAATTTAGTGAAATATAAATCTTTTTTTTAAATTTTTATTTTCCACTTTAAAGTTTCACTTTTTCCCAACATCCCACAAACAGCTGTAGACATGAGATTGTGTTAATGTGTCAGAAAGCTTGCTAAGGAAAGCTGCTAGTCGGTTTCTATGCTGATGCCAACAGCCAATTTTGTCAACCAGCAGGTTCCATTTTAAAAACCAAAACCCTATTTTACAGCAATTCAGTGCTATCTGCTATTCAGTGTCTGAATGTTTTGAATGCCAAAGTGCCAAAGGATTCAAAGGCTGCTTGTGATGGATGTAGTCAAGAGGACAGAAAGGGACTCAGGAGCACTCACTTCAAGGACAAATTAGTTCACTGTGGCCACATGCTTTTGTGTGTGAAGTCGTGTTCACAATATTTACAGTAAGAAAAAGATATTTCACTGCTTATAATATAACTTACTGATAGCACAGAAATTATTCATGTTACTTTTCATATCACAAACTGTGAGAACATGCTTGTCTAACACTGGTTAAGGATAATGTCTCCTGAGACAAAGCATCAGCGAACTGAATGGAAGGTCAGATAAGCCGTTCCCTTTTTTTAGTATAGCTGTTTGATCTTCATGTGAAGGTAACAAAATCCTTGAAACATGAGCTGCTATGGTGTTTCTATGATAGAGCGTTTCTATTTCAAAGTGACAATTACATTGGTTGTGGCTCTTCTGTTCATTGAGTCTGCTGGCCGAGGTGGAGGTTGAACTTTCTGTGAAGGTCCCCTGGCTACCAAGCACTTCTGATATCTTAGCATGCAGGTGGCCTGGGCAGGCCGGCCTCCGACACATTGGCGGCATTAGACTCACAGGGGAACGTATTGCACTCCAAGTCTGGTTCCTGGGGTCCATCAACCAGCAAAATCCCCGAGTGGTGGTGCTGTCCCAGGGCTCTAGGACCGGGTTCTAGGTGCCCACTTTTTTTCTTCTTTTGACAAGGTCTCATGTATCCCAGGCTGGACTTGAACTCACTATGTAGCTGAGGATGACCTTGTGTCTTCCCCTGCCTAGTCCTGGAATTATAGGTGTGAGCCACTATGTTACTTGTTAGGTAGAGGTGTAGGGCTGTCATTATAGGCTTGATTCTTTGTTGATCCATAGATTCTGTGAGCAATTTTAAATCCTTTATTATGTATAAGGTATATTTAATATGGAGACTTGCATGGAGTTAACTTAAGGTCACTTCTTTTACTTGTGTAGCAGGGGAGCTGGGGATTAGAATTTAGATAACACCCAGCAAAGTTTCAATGCACCTCAGAATTTAAGGAGTACCCGAATTCTTGTCTATAAAGTTAAAGAATTAAAATTACAGACCACCAGAGGATAAGGTATAGTGGGAGACTTTATTTAAAGGAAAATGGGAAGTTACAGAGATCTCCAGCCACCAGTGTGGAGAGAACATGTGGGAGAGGGATTTTAACAAAATCTATGTTGTTAAGCTAAACAAGCAGGAAAAGAAAAGATCATGAGAAGGAAAGGTTCATGTGGGAAAGAAATCCAGTCCCTTACCACAGCCATTAGGGGATGGGAGACTTTACCTAACGTCCTTCTGCTAGGCCATGTGAGTGAAGAAGAGGCAGAATTATCTGTTCAGTGAGTATTCCCTGTCTCAGGTGAGCAGAGAGACAGCTGGTTGGTCTATCTTTGACCAATCAATTTTAGGATTAGGTTTGAACTCTAGTTAGACACCTTCCACTCAAGGGAAGGGTCAGGTTTGGGATTTGTGGAACTTACCTGAAGGAGTTAACTGTCACACTTGCATCTTAAAACATGTATATGTCCAGCTAAAAGAAGTGTCTACTCAGATGTCTAATTTTTATAATTTTTATTTATTTGCAAGCAGAGATAGACAGAAGAGAGACCAAAAGAATGGGAGCACCAGGGCCTCCAGTCATTGCAAAGGAACTCCAGATGCATGTGCCACTTTGTTCATCTGGCTTATGTGGGTACTGGGGAATTGAACCTGGGTCCTTAGGCTCTGGAGGCAGCTGCCTTAACCACTGAGAAATCCAGCCCTCTAGCATCATCTTTATGTAAACATGTGCATATGCATGCAAATGATTTTATACAGGACATTCTACCACTGAGCTCTAACCCTGGCCCATACGCTTTTATATCTTTGGGCTTTCACTAGAATTCACTTGAGATAATGACCTGAGTATTAAAGGAGGTTTGTAGTATCTGTAGGAGCCACATGGTGGCAGAAAGAGCACCTAAATACTAGTCCCATAAGCACTGAAAATGTCTGCTTGCATGCATGCATGCTTGCTTGCTTGCTTTCTTTTCTTTTTTATTAAATTTTTTCTTTATTAAGCAGAGAGAGAGAGAGAGAGAGAGAGAGAGAGAGAGAGAGAGAGAGAGAGCGCACACCAGGGCCACCACCTTGTGGGTCTGGCATGTGGGTCCTGGGGAATTGAACCAGGGGCCTTAGGCACTGGAGGCAAGTGCCTTAACCCTTAAACCATCTCTCCAGCTTTCTTTCTTTCTTTCTTTCTTTCTTTCTTTCTTTCTTTCTTTCTTTCTTTCTTTCTTTCTTTCTTTCTTTCTTTCTTTCTTTCTTGTTCTTTCTTTCATCTGTCTTTCTTTTTCTCTTTTTCTATTGTCTTCTATCTCTCCATCTGTTTTTGGTTTTAAGACAGAGTCTTATGTAGTCAAAGTTGGCCTGGAACTTATAGCAGTACTCCTGCGTCCGTTTCTCTAGTGCTGGAATTATAGGCGTGAGCCACCATGTTGGCTTCTTTTAAAAAATTATGAAGATACAGAAATTAATAGAAACCAATATGTAGCACCCACCTTAAGACATAAACATCACAAATATCTTTGAAACCTCTTGGTACCATTTCTTTCTTCAATTAATTATCTTCCCTTCATTTTTTTTTTCTCCTGGAGATAGCCTTTTTTGAACTTGGTCTGTGCCACCTATATGCATGTCTTTATACGTCTGTTGCATATTTACATTTTATTAACAGTGAATAGAATTGTTTTCTTTGTTTTGGACTTTATATGGTATATTCTAGTTGTGCTACTAGGTAAGTTGCAATTTCCACATTTAAAAAATATTTTTCCTGTCTATTTATTTAAGAGTGAGAGAGGCAGAGAGAAAAAGGGGCAGAAAATGGCTGCATCAGGGCCTCTCCAGCTACTGCAAATGAGCTCCAGACTCATGCACCACTTTGTGCATCTGGCTTTATGAGTGTATTGGGGAATCAAACCCTGGGTCCTTAGGCTTTGTAGGCAAGTGCCTTAACCCCTAAGCCATCTCTCCAGCCCTAATTTTCACATTTTTATGTCTGTGTGGATTTATCTAGCCCTGTAGCCTTAGTAAATTTTTTTATAGCTATCTGATAGCACATTGAAGAGATCATGACTTTTCAACTTTATTTTTTTGTTGGCAGACTTTGAGAGAGGCATTGTGGTGGAGTGATTATGGATGGGGCCTCTGGACACATTCCCCCCCCCCCGTTAGATCCTGGTGGTTTTATGTACAAAGTGTAGGCCTTGTTTCAACTTGTACAAAATAAGAGTACTGCTCATTCCATAAAATGTTGTGAGGACTAAATTCAGTAATATGTAAAGTATAACACCATGATTACTGTTACTGCTACAACTAGAACAAAATGACAGTAATACAGACTCAGTGTAGGGGTGATGTTGGGTTGTTTATTGAACCCTCATGGAACAGCAGTCATCCTGAAATAACGAAGGAGAAAAGAAAGACAGGACTTGAAGTCAGCTTAGGTGCCTTTTATTTCTGAAGACCTGTCCTTTCTCTAAGGTAGGAGAGAATCATAGAAACCAGTGGAAAGGAAAGGAGTGTGGGATCAGTAGTTTGAAAGCTATGAAGAAGCATTATAAGTGGCCTTGTTCAGGCTATGATTTGGCTAGATGCAAATTTCCTGTGAAGGTGTGTGTACTATTCTTGATTTTTAAAAAAGATTTATTTTCATCAATTTGTTTCCCTGAAAAAGCATGAAGTCCCCCCTCTCTCTTACCTTCTCCCTTGCTTCCCATGTGGTGGATTGATTCAAGTGTTCCCGATAAACTTCTGTGTGCTGAATGCTTATCCCCAGCTCATGGTAGTTTGGGAATTGGAGCCTCTTGGAGGTAGTGTATTGTTGGGGCTGGCTTGGCACACTCTCCTGATGGTGTTGTCTAGGAGGTGATGTCCACCCCTCTGCTCATACCATGTATAAGGATATTGAAGCCAGACTCCAGCTCAGACAAGGATTTCTTTATTCAGCAAGGAGAGGAGAGTGGGCAGACACATGGGGTCTGAAGTCATGTCCCTAGAAAAGCTCTCTGCAGGCTCTTTTAAAGACTGTAGGTAAAGTTTGCCTGGGTCTGGGCCTCCTTAGGGGTCTGTCTATCAAGAGACAAAAGGTGACCATATAAACGTTGATTGGGCTCTCTGCAGAGCTCTTTTCAAAAGGGGCTTATCAGAGATAGGATCCTTCAGATATGTAAAACATCCTACCAGGTGCTTTTGAGGTGTTATTCTGTGTAAGATCTTGTGTAAACCATTTTCCCAGGCTCAGATAGAGCTGTATCTTCCCTTCACCATGGTTTCCCCTGCCATCATGGAGCTTCCCCTCGAGTCTGTAAGTCAAGATAAACCGTTTCCTCCTATAAGCTGCTTCTGGTTGGGTATTTGTCCCAGCAATGTGAAGCTAATTACAACACCCCACAACTCCTACTACTGTGTTAACGACCTGCAAGCTCTATGTCTCCAAGCTTGTCTTCCCCCTCTCCCTGACTTCAAACTCTTTATGGCTTTTCTCCACATGGTACATAAATCTATAGACTGGATTCAGAATAGGATTCTGATCAGCTGCCTGATCCTCCGTTAGTCTTCTGTCTCTGCCCATCATTCCCTGAAGCAACTTCTTTACCTGTCACTATTCTCCACCTAGAATTAGAATTTTCTTTCCTTTCCCAGTGACCTCCTTTAGAAATTTAATGTTTTCCTTTCATGTACTTTGTGATTTAGACAAATTATTTGATATCATTAGGAGAGGTAAATCTCCCATATATTTGTTGCCTAGAGTTATTGTGTGTTTGACACATTCTTTTTCTCTCTTTATTTAAATATTTTTAAAAAAGCATGTTCCAAGCATCAGATTATTTCATCCCAATTTACTTCAGAGTTGGTCTCTGAGAAGATAAACACTTGCTTATAAAACCACATGTTGCTATCATACTGACAAAAGAAACTGATTCCTTGACATAGTTTTAACATCTAATTAAAAATTTCTCTGCTGGTTCCAAGAATGTCCTTATACAATTGGTTTGTTTGAACTGGGATTTGAACTGAATCTGTAGTTTAGTATGCTTGATTGTTATGTCTTGTGAATATAATTTTTTTTGGGGGGGGAGTGTTTTTTGAGGTAGGGTCTTGCTTTAGTCCAGGCTGACCTGGAATTCACTATGTAGTCTCAGGCTGACCTCCAATTCATGACAATCCTCCTACCTATGCCTCCTGAGTGCTGGGATTAAAGGTGTATTTTTATCTTCAGGAAAACCTCTTCCTGCTTTTTTCTCTCCTGTCATTTTTTTGTTGGAGATGTCAACTCTGTTATCATACAGAATTACAATTCAAATAAACTTTATTTTGGAATAATGTTAGATTTGTAGGAATGTTCTATTTTATCAGTACTTTATATCACCATCATAATAACCTTTTTTCTGTTTTAGTGTCTCATCTAGGTGCTATATTGTATTTAGCTGTCATTGAAGTATAAAATAATTTCTCAACATAAGTTATTTTTCTGCTTGGAAAAATGACCATTTTGTATTAAGAAGAACCACACTGTAATGGTTTAAAGTCATAATTAAGACCAGGCATAAAGAAAGGTAGGTTTAAAATTCTAAGTCACATAATAACTATAGAATTTTGAGGAACTTATTTTACTTTCTGCATCTGTCTCATCATCTTTGAAACAGGGATAATAGTACTTCATTGGCTCACTGTCACAGTTTCTGGCACATAGTAAGTACTCAATAAACTTAGATCTTGACAAAAGTATTATTTCCTAAGTTATAAGGAGAAGCTGGCTTTTCCTGAGGCTCAACATAATTTAAAAATAATGCAGGGCTGGAGAGATGGCTCAGCGGTTAAGGCACTTGCCTCCAGTGCCTAAGTCTCTGGGTTCAATTCCCCAGTACCCACATAAGCCAGACCCATAAGGTGGTGGCCCTGGTGTTCGTTCTCTCTCTCTCTCTCTCTCTCTCTCTCTCTCTCTCTCTCTCTCTCTCTCTCTCTCTCTCTCTGCTTGAAAAATGAATAAATAAAATATTTTTTTAAATAATGCATGCAGACTTGAGAGATGGCTCAGTGGTTAAGTGCACAGGTATGAAGGCCTGTGGGGGTCTGAAACTACCCAAGTTTGAATGTCATATAAATAGCCAGGTGTGGCACATAACTATAACCCAGTCCTGCAAAGGGGAGCAGAGATCAGGGAATTACTTAGGTTTGGGAAAAACAGCAAGCTTCAGTTTAAGTAACAGACTTTGGCTCAAATAAGAAATACAGTGGAGCCTGACACCCAATGTGATGCTCTGGCCACTCTAAGTGAGCACATGGGGTGCCACAAGAGTGCATACACACACTACATACACACAGGCAAATGAAAATGAAGCCTGTATGTTGTCTTCCAT
>PVHP010003236.1:28785-54262 GCA_004024765.1 Zapus hudsonius
AGAGAGAGAGAGAGAGAGAGAGAGAGAGAGAGAGAGAGAGAGAGAGAGAGAGAGAGAGAGAGAGAGAGAGAGAGAGAGAGAGAGAGAGAGAGAGAGAGAGAGAGAGAGAGAGAGAGAGAGATCACCAGCAACTTCAAAGCAAGCACACTCCAACTCTAACTAGTAACCAGCATAACTTGAATCTATTGGGGGACATTCTTTCAAACTACCACACCTTATAAGTGGTGGCTTGAGAGCTGAGCATGAGGGCACATGCCAATAATCCTATTATTCAGAAGGCTGTTGCAGGAAGATCTTGAGTCCTAAGCCATTCTGGGATATATACGAAGACCATGTTTCAAAAAACAAATGGAAGCTTGGTGTGGTGGTGAAAACCTTTAATCCTAGTACTCAGGATCTCCATGATCTCCATGAACTCAAGGCCATCCTGAGGCTACGTAGTGAATCCTGGTCAGCTTGGGCTAGAGCAAGGGCCTACCTTGAAAAAAAATGGGAGGTAGCTCAGTCAGTAAAGTGCTTGTGAAGACCTGAGTTGGAGCTCCAAAACCCATGTTAAAAAATCCTGTGTATGAATGCACTCCTGCTTGTGATCTTGACACTGTAGGGTGGGGGGCAAAGACCAAAGGACTCCTGGGGCTCACTAGCCAGTCTACTTGGGAAGTGCGAAGTGCGAGGCCAGTGAGAAGCTGTCTCAAAAAAAGAGATGGCACCTGAGCAACAACCCAGGGTAGATCACGGTCTACACATGAATAGACACACATACATGCAAAAAAAAAAATGGTTAGAAGAAAAGGGTGCTTTGGGTTTGTTTCTATATAATAGTTTAAGCTCTCAGATATTTCACCTGTTTTAGGAACTTTTGTTCAGTAGAATATAGTTTTGATTAATCAAATATATTGTATTGACTTCAAGGGTATGTCTTTTTCTCTTAGCAGAATTGCTCTAGATCAAGGTAGGAGCATACAACTACAAGCCTTTCTTTTCTTTAGTAGTGTCAACACAAAAACTGGTTTGCTTTTATTTTAGAATCACCTTGACCAACCTTCCTTTGCATCAGATAGTACGCATGGCAAGTGGCTATGGGAATGTTAACTTTCAAGTGTGTTGTGATATGAGGAGCTGGAATTGGTCCTCAAGCTTGGCCCTCATAGTCTCTCCATGGCTCAGTTGCTTCCAAAGCCAACCCTGTTGCTATTTACCAACACCCTTGGTTTTAGCAGAGTAGTTATGATAAAGAAAACCTGTTTTCATTAAAGTCTGTGCTGTCTTGCTTAAAACTTTTAGAAGCATAACAGAAATAAGACCCCATTGATAGTCTGGATCCAAAGACCAATAGGAGACTAGGGGTTTATCTCAGTGGCACAGTGCTTGCCTAGAATGTGCACAGGTTTGATCCCTAGTACACTCAACAAAAAGCAGAGAGTGCTAGGGAGCCTGAGGATACAGTTAAGCTGTATTTGATGCTCTTCTTCCACTGAATTTCTCTTTCTAGACTTGTAGGAGAAGCTAAAGAGGAAGGTTACATTAACCCCCATAAGTCTTCTTCCCAGGCTCTCAAACTGACATTCAGGACTGTGTCTGCTCATTTGGGGAGAGGGATTGTGGGCTGGTTAAGTTAATTTTGCTTTGGGCTCTTGTGTTCTGTGCTGCCAGTTATTGCTGCCTCAGGGTTCCTGTGCTGGTCACACTGCTGGGTTCCAAGAAGCCCTTTGGGTTAGTTTTGTCTGGAGACTACTCTGATTCAGAGTTGTCCTTTGGATGGTCTGTGGGGGAAAATACTTTGGGTTCTGAGACCATGTGTTTTAATGGATAAACATGATTGAGTCAAATAGATCTGGATTTGGATCCATGTTTTTCTTTGTTGTTTATGTTGTTTTATCAAGTCATTAATAGCTCTAAGACTCTGTTTCTACATCTGTAAAATGGGAATATTAATACCTGCCTTATAGGGTTGTGATGACTATTAAAGGGATGGAATCAGAATCAGAGGGTGCTTGCTGGGCACCCAAGCCTTGGCTGTTAGTAATAGCTGTGTTAGATAAATAGTTATGTGACTGAACTTCACCATAATGTAAACTGAACATGTTCATGTTCTAGTGTTTCATTTGTGAACTCTTCTTTTTTAGATAGTGTCTTGCATAGCCCAGGCTGGCCACAAGCTCACTAAGGATGACCTCTTGCCTCTACCTCCCCTAGGGCTAAGATTGCAGGTAAGTGCCATCACACCCAGTTTTTGTGGGTTTGC
Organism: Zapus hudsonius; assembly: GCA_004024765.1. NCBI lineage: Eukaryota > Metazoa > Chordata > Mammalia > Rodentia > Dipodidae > Zapus > Zapus hudsonius. Next base: position 31,031 of record PVHP010003236.1, read on the forward strand.
AGTGCTGGAGACTGATCTCAGGGCTTCCTGAATGTTAGGAAAACACTACTATCTAAGCTATAATCCACCCCCACTCCCCTTCATGAAGTCTTTTTTAAATTTAATTTTTAATTAAAAATATTTACTGATTGATTGATTTACAAGGAGAGAGAATGGGTGTGCCAGGGCTTATAGCCACTGCAAATAAACTCCAGATGCATGTGCCACTTTGTGAATCTAACATTATGTGGGTCCTGGGGAAATCAAACCTAGGTCATTAGGCTTTGGAGGCAAGCGCCTTAACTGCCATCCAGCCCTAATTTTTATTTTATATAAATTATAACAGGTTATACTCTTTTATCTCCTCACTCCAGCTCCCACTACCTTAAGGCCCTCCTTCATGGGGTTATGATGTTCACTGTGGAGTCATGAAGGCCTCAGTCAGTCCTTGTGGGTATTGGGGGACCATGCCTCAGAGTATTCCTACCCACTCTGTGACTCTTACAATCTTCTCCACCCTTCTTCTGCAATGTTCCCTGAGCTATGTCAGGCTTCTTGGCAGTCTGATTTAGTGTTGAGTCTCTGTAGTCTCTGGATTTCTGCTTTGGTAGGCTTTGATTGATCACTGTGTTTGTCACCATATCGCCCTGAAGTGGTTGTCAGGCTAGCCAAAGAGCAGTGTTCATGTCACCCCTTCCTCTCCAGTTTCTCTTGGGCCCTGGCTGATGTGGTAGAGGTGGCACTTTTTGTGATGAGCAGTTGGCTGTCTTCTTGTCTTATGGATGGGTCTTGGCACTCCTCCGTTATCTTTATCATCTGTGCAACAAAGTAGATTCTCCAACCAAGAGTGAAAGCAACTTGGGTTAAAGGGTATGCAAATTTATTGAAGAGATTTTTTGTTGTTACTATGCAAGCCCACTATTCTTCTCTGGAGAGCAATGGGGACTTCTTTCTGAAGTCTGAGTTTTCAGACCATGGGATTCTGACTTGGTTTGCCATACCAGATATGAGTTATCATCCAGTGAGCAGGCCCATGTCCAATCAGAGAATAGTTGGTTATCTGCAGAGACTGGCAGAGGCTGTGTGCCACTATTGCACAAGTGTGTACTTCTTGGCCGGCTGGTTGATTTTGTAGTCTGCAGGGTCCCCTGTTTATTCATGTCATTGCTGACCGTTTTCCTCCAGCGGCTCCCATAGGGCTCTCCAGCACTGTGAGGGCTAGTTAGGTGGCAGCTAGTTTTCCTTTTGGTTCCAGCATGATATTCCAGTGTCTTGTGACTGTAGCCTGTGGTACCCTTTGTGAAGTCTTTTAAAACTATTTTATTAAATTCAAAGTAGCTTTAAGTTGTAATAAACTTCTCATTGCTACAGAAAGAGCTTGATTAAAAGCAACTTGTGGAGGAAAGGGTTTAATTTGCTTTACAGACTCCAGGGGAAGAAATTCCATCATGGCAGGGAAAATGATGGTATGAACAGAGGCTGGACATCATCACTTCCTGGCCAACATCAGGTGGACAGCAGCAACAGGAGAATGTGCCAAACACTGGGAAGGGGATGCTGGCTAAAAACTGATAAGCCCTTCCCCAATAACACACCTCCACCAAGGTTCCAATTCCAAAATTGCCATTCACTGGTGATGAAGCATTCAGAACACATAAGTTCATGGGGACACTTGATCAAACCACCATACCATCTTTGGACAAGGTGAAGGCAACATGAATTTTAGCTGAGGCTGTACCTCACAAAGTCTGTTTTGTTGCTATGAGCTTAAAAGAATGTGGAGAAAAATGCTAACTATGCCAGAGCCTGCTGCCACCCTTCAGTCTATCACTCTGGCTTCTCTGAACACTTTACTTCCTGGTGTGCCTCAGACCTTTCTTTCTTTTTTTTTAAGTCTTAAATATATATTTATTGTCCATAATGAGTTACATTCATTATTCAGTGGGCAAACAATGAGTTGTTATCCCCAATTCCCCAATGCTCCCCCTCCCCATCCCCAATCAGCTGGATATCCTCCTCCGTGGGCCATCTGGATCAGACCTTGTGGCAGGTGACCCTGAATAGCCTAGTACTCAGCCCGGTCCTCCTGGCCCAAGTGTGTTGATACTGAAGGGTGCCATGCCTCTGGATAGTCTTCCCCCACCATGGCTCTTACAATCTTTCCGCCCCTTCTTCCGCATAGTTCCCTGAGTCAGACCCTTCTTTCTGATTTCATCACAGAATTGGCTCCAGCAACTGTCTTGTCTCTTCCCTGTCCTGCCACACAGGCTGTTACTGTCCTGGCAGGGTCCTCATTCCCCTGCCCCTGGTCCACAATGAGAAGCCCACATGTGATCTTGTATGCTTGCTTCAAATAGCAACTTCAGGTCAGTCTTAGAATAAAAATTACCAGGCCCTTTGAAGCATGCATGTAACTGTTTGTCCTCTGATCTCGTCTTGCCTCTAGCCCCCCAACTCCTTAGCCACATGATTGACCATACCTCAGGCCCTTTCAGATTCAGGGGTTATCAGAACCCTTAGCCCAGGCTGGCCTCAAACCATACCTGGTTTAAGAGCCAGTGTTTCTGACTCAGGAAATTTTCACCTGCTCCCTACTGTCACATTCTCCTAATACTCCACTCTTCTATAACTTGGCATGTTTTAAAACACAGGGTTGTGTTCCTATATGGTCAATACCAGTGTCTCCATTAGTCTGCAGGCTCCAGGAAAATCCCAGTGCTGAGAGCAGAGCCCAGTTTGTGGTACGTTTAAGAGTTGGACAACTGGATGGGGAGGCTCAGCAGGCTGCTGTACCTCTTTCTTACAGGAGCCTTATCTGGATGCTTATATTTGGGTGATGACAGACCTTATGCATGTGCCTTCTTGTTTTTCCACATCAGTCTAAAAGCTGAGGTTTTGGTTTGGAAGGTACCTTATTCTGTCATTCTCGCCATCCCCTAACAGGTTGTCACTTGCACAGAGGTCTTTACATGCAGTATTGTCCTTGACCCCTCTCTTCTCTCTACCGGATCTTTCTTAGAGTCTCCTAGTCCTCACCAACTAAAGATGTTTTGGTAAATGCCCCTCCATACCCAGTTGTATGTGTGTGTACATACATAGTATGTACTTATATGATCTTTTCCTGTGGAATGAAACTTCATAGTGCCTACTAGCCTTTGGTGTTGTTACTTACTCAGATGCATATCATGATCACAACTATGGTTTCAATAAGTTGGGACTTCAATACTGTTACTGAGTGGTGGTGGTTTTTAAGAGGTGGAGCCTAATGGAATGCAGTTAGGTTATAAGGGCCCCACCCTCAAAAGGTGTTATTAAGGTACCCCACTTGATTAACTTTTTCTATGTGAATCGCTGGCAGCTGTCCCATGCATGCCCCCCACTAAGCCTTTCCCCACATTTTGACACAATGAGACTCTCCTTATGAGATGTGGTTGCCCAATCTAACATTCAGAATTCTCAGACAAGAAAACCTCTTTGGAAAGTATCCAGCCTCAGGTATTTTGTTATAATAACACAAAGCAGGCTAAGCAAACAGCTTTTTAAAAATGTCAAATAGATGTCCACATTATCATTTTCAGTTCTGTCATGTGCTTTGGAACAGTACAGGAATTAATATTTTTAGAATGATTATGTCTTTAGGGCTAGAAATAATTTCTTATATTTATAAATCCTATTTTTAAAATATATTTATTTATTCACAAGGAGAGAGAACAAGAAAGAGAGAGAGGAGAGAAAAGAAGAGGTATGGACAGAATGAGCATGCGAGGGTCTCCAGCCGCTGCTGATGAATGCCAAATGCATACGCCACTCTGTGCATCTTTATGTGGATTTATGTGGATACTGGGGAATTGAACCACCATTTTTAAGCTTTATAGGCAAGCACCTTAACCGCTGAGCCATCTCTCCAGCTCTATAAATATTCTATTTTTATCATCAAATCAAATCTTTATCTGAGTTAGAGAAAAAAAGATACTAAGTGAAGAGCTAATGCTGATATCATAGATGAGGTAACACAACTTTAATGTTGATGTCTTTAAGACTAGACTTTATCCAGAACTTGATAAATAGTTTGATAACATGGTGAAATTAGTTTTGACTTAGAAGTTGGTATGTCAACAGTACTTGTGATGGTTTGATCCAGGTGTCCCCCACAAATGAATAATTCTGAATGTTTGATCCCCAGCCGATTACAGTTTGGGTATGAACCTTTTTGGAACTGTGTTTTTGGGGGCAAGCTTTTGGGGGTTATAGCCAGCATCCCCTTGCCAGTGTTTGGCACACTTTCCTGCTGCCATTGCCCACCTGATGTTGGCCAGGAGGTGATGTCCATCCCTTTGCTCATGCCATCATTTCCCCTGTCATCATGGAGCTTCCCCTTGAGTCCATAAGTCAAAATAAACCCATTCTTCCCGTCAAACAGCTTTGACTCAGGTTCTTTTCTGAGCAGCAACAAGAAAGCCAACTAAAACAGTACTGATGAAATGCACAGGGCAGGGAGAAAGAACCACATTTGTCCTTCGTCATTCCCAGAAGATTAGTCTGGCCTGCAACTGCCTGCCTTGTAATATGAAAGGATCTCTACCTTCTCTCTTTTCATGCATAGTAGCTTCTTCACTTTCTGGAGTTTTCTTTCCTTAGACAGGGTCAGTCCATGGGGCAGGGGGTTATGGATAGCCTAGGAGTCAACCCGGTTCCACTCTTGTATGTTGTTAATGAGGGGATCCATGTCTCCGGATATTCTCCTCCAACATGGCTCTCACAATCTTTCTGCTCCCTCTTCTGCTCAGTTCCCTGAGTCATGGTGGATGAGTTAATACTCAGGCTTTAGTTCCTCCATTGCACAAGTGCTCATTTCTTGGTTCACTGTTCTCTCCCAGTAGTCAGTGTGTTCAGCCTACTTATGGCGGCAGACTGTGATGTCAGTGGTCTCTGTTTACTCCAACTATCATTGACCAGTTTCCCCTGGAGGCTTATGCAGTGCCTTCCAGCACTGCAGTGACTACCATCTGGGGGCTGGTTTCCATTCTGGACCTTGCAGGGTCTCTTGGTGCTGATAGATGGCTTTCTGTGGTTTCTTCAGCAATAGGATCCTACCTCAGGCCTGGGGTGGGTATTCAAGAGCTTTGACAGAATCCTGTCTTGTTTTTGGGACCTCATGGGTCACTTTGGTCAACAGCTCAGTGAGGGAAGGAGCCAGTGACTGGGGCCAGCAGTTGCAGGACCTCCTAAGTGCCAGTTTTTCAGGGTTTTTTTTTTTTTTGTGTGTGTGTGTGTGTGAGAGAGAAAATCTGGATTTATGTAAAAAACTCTTATGAGATGATTACCATTTCATTTTCAAGGTAAACTCACAGTATAAATAATTTTATTAAAAAGTTGGTTTTTTTGTTACTATTGTTTGGTGTTTGTTTTTTGTTGTTTTATTTAAAATGTTGGAATTAAACCCAGCGTTTGGCTTTTTCAAGTTTTCTTCCAGTGAAGTACACCCTAGTCATAAAGTTTAACTTCATATGCAGTTTCTATAACTATAACCCCTCAAATGTGGTACATTTTAACCTACCCTAAGGAGGAGGCATACAGTCCTAAAAATGTCAGTCTCTCTCTGTCCTCCAGTTACATGGCCCTGTACTGTGCAGCTCACATGCTTGGAGACTGGTGGCCCAAAAGAAATTCAGCAGGCAGGGTCTAATAAACAGGAAAAGCCCAAAGGCTGCCAGTGTCTTTCTCCTCACTCCTCCTGCCTCTGTACTCCGGCCTGGCATGGATGGGGGCTTCAGGAAGTGCTTGCAGAGTAGCTGAGTGTGTGAAGCCTGACCTTGATTCCTGTTTATTCAGGACGAGGACTTCTGACTATAGAAAGGAAGGAACAAAGTGTGTTTAGGGAGCCTAGGCTGCACAGTGCAGTGTGGTGTGGTACACATGTCCTTTCCTAATGTCAGGTGATCTCAACTTGGGGACAAGCCAGTGAGATCATTCTCTTCTCTTTTCAAAAGGAACAAATGAGAGCTCTGATAGTCAAATGACTTCTAGTGTATACCGCAATTAAGTTTCCAAAAGCAGAACAAGCTGTCTGCTGAATATCCCTCATGGACCTTCCCACCACCAGCCTTGTATGCTCTCTTCTATACCAGAAAACCCTGCTTTTGAAAACATTTGTTGAGGTTGATTGTTTAACAGAAGACTGTAGGTGACCCTATGTTTCTGGTTGTGAGAGTGACTGCTATGTTTCTGACTCAAAATGACAGAGTCGATGGGGCTGAGATGACTCAGCAGTCAGGGTGCATGCTTGTAAAGCCTAACTACCTGGGTTCAGTTCCCCAGTACCTACATAAAGCAAGATGCACAAAGTGGCACATGCATCTGGAGTTTATTTGCAGTGGCTGGAGACTCTCTGTCTCTCTTCTACCTCTCTGTGCTTGCAAATAACTAAATAAAGATTCTTTTAAAAAATGACATCATCAGGTTTCCATGAGCTTTTGATGGCAGCCTAAACCTGTCCACTTGGATGTGCCACAGTTAAAACAACATCTACATGTGAACATTTTTGGTGACTTTTTTCTGTTCTGGACAGTTTTCTGACATTTAGTACTGCCTCCGTATATGTTTTGCTCAGATTACTTTGAATCCATTGTCAGTGGTACTATTGTTTGAGCTCTTCTCTCCCGCAAATCTACAACAGCCAGTCCTTTATTCATACTGAATCAAACACTCCTCATGTGGGAGGATAGTATGTCTAGTAAATAAATATTTACAAGATGCATGTGTGATGTTAACAGTATAGAAGTATATTTTTGCTTTATTACAGTGGTTTTCCCCCATAAATTATTATCCATGGGATAAAATATAAGCTCAAAAAGAACTTGTTTCTATCAAGTCCAAAGTTATAAAACAAAAGCCTTATTGCATATCACATAAGGAAGTGAATACCTGGAATTGTACAGCTGTTCATCCAGTTTATAGGCCCTTACTACCTAGTGTAAAAGGTACTGGTTGTGTGCTTCAGTTAACTATAACTGTGCCATGGAAGCTAGATTGTAGCTCTCTTAAACTGTAAGAAGGAATATACCATTCAGTAACACTAATTACCAATTTTAGGTATTATAAACTCTGAACCTCACAAAGTATCTAAGACTGCTGAGTAGATAGCTGTGTATTTTAAAATCTCATTTAGATAATATGGAATATTAAAAGCAAAATGTTTCAAAACTCTTAAACTGGGTGTGGTGGTCCCCACCCATCTGTAATCTCAGCACTCAGGAGGCAGAGAGAATTGTGAGTTTGAGGCCAACCTGAGCTACATAGCAAGTTCAAGGTCAGCATGGGCTACATAGTTTGACCGTATCTCAAGAAAACAGATTAAGAGCCTGTGATGAGACTACGTAGTTGTGATCACAGAAGGGGGGACACAGTGATCCTGGAGCAAAGGGGCTGACCCATGAGCTCCAGAAAGTGGATCCCTGCGGGTCCTCCTCCTCCTGCACTTCCAGAAACCATAAACCGGGAAAAGCACAATCCATCAACTGCCTGATCATCCCCATGCTGGGGGAGGAGGAGTGGGGCCAGATGGCCTCCCTCATTCTCCTTATTTGTACTGTCATAAAGGCAATGGAGAGATGGAAGGGTTTTTAACAGGTCAATAAATGACTGGTCTGCATTTAAAAGATCAGTTTGAATAGATTAAAAGACTGGTGGCATAAAGATCAAGTAGGGGCTGAGAGGAATTAAGAGGAACTTTTCTGAACCAGTATCTAGCCCTCTGAAGGGCTCAGAGTAGATAGTTACCAAATGGATAAATGAGACTTAAAAATCCTACATTGCCTACATTGTGAATTGGAGGTACTAAAAAAAGGGACAGATCAACATAAATGAAAGAATCTAATGTAGAATTTGAGAGCTTTTAACAGATCTGTCAGCTCCCTGAAACTGTCATAAACTATGATGCTCACATAAATTTTCTGAGAATCAGTAACTTTCATCAGATTTACAAAAGGTCAGTGACCCCCAGAAGATGGAAGACTATTATGATAATTGTTAGCTCAGAAGAAGAAAGACCTTGCACAGTGCTCCAGGAAACTTTCAAACATTTCAGTCCATAGCTTAAATTTACAGAAGAAATTGTCAGCTTTGCTGATTAAATTGGGGCACGTTGCTATATAATATGCCAGGAGTCAAAGTACAGGCTCAATACTATCCAGCCAGCTAGGAAGGAAAGGATTGGCTGGAAAGCTGTGATGAGGCTTCACAGACCAGCTAGAGTGGAGGTGAGCTGCAAGACTGTTAGCAACTGTGGGGACCATTCTTTGCAGTCTCTAAGAATTGGGAAGAGGCTGGGAATTTTATGAGGTGATCACTCCTGTAAGTGTCCAAGAAGTGCAGGTTATAGATGATAGACAGGCGTGAGGCCATGTAACAAATGAGGATAGGACTCCTGAACTGAACAGAAGGTTGGATTGGCCTTCAAAGACAGTACAGAATGCAAAGTGGAAAATGTCTCTATTTAGTCATAAGAATCTGTCTCCTTAGCACAGTAGGCAGATGTCAGTCTCATAGAGTCATATGGAAAATATACTCAGGCCTCTATACTGTGAAAATCGTGCAAAGGCAGTTGTTTGAAATTGAAAAGCCTTTTGAAATAGACCTTACCTGAGAGATTCAGTATTATTTCTATGGGAAAGTGTATTTGAAAGCAGCAAAAAGATAGACCCTGAGGGCTGGGACTATACTCCATACAGCGCTGGCCTAGCATGCATGAAGCCCTGGGTTTGGTCCACAGCACTGCATAAAAACTGGTGATACATATCTGTAATCCTAGCATGAAGAAGGTAGAGGCAGGAGGATCAGAAATTCAAGGCTACCCTTGGCTACATATGAATTTGAGACCAGTCTGGGATACATGAGACCCCCCCCCTCTAAAAAAAAAAAAAGATATGAGGCCTCCCTTCTTTGTACCTCTGCTATGTGCTGAGCGTGTTCCCAACTCAGTGCTGATGTATGGGGCACATTTTGTGGTGGTGTGGTGACAGTCTAGTCAGTATTTATGGATTTTGTTTCAGAAGCAGGGGTACCTGTGTGTCTTCCCCTTGCTCTCCTTACAGCATGCTGGGCCTCAGTGCTTATCTGAAGGGCTGGAGGAGAGAGGGCAAGCCTTTCTCACAGTCTTTTGTTTCTTGAATACAGTGGTTAAAAGCCTTTCCAAAGGCCCAGAATTTGATTTAACTGTTGGAGCAGTTTCGTTAGAACATAACTATTGATTTACTGAAATGCCTGTTAACCCAGCCATTTGGAAAGTAGAGGGCAAGAGTTGTTATAGGGCTTAGAAGTGGCTTTTTTTGTTGTTGTTGTTCCTTTCTTCGCATCCTTTTAACTAAACCTAGACTCCAGATACAGGATCCATCCTACACACTTGCTATTTCCTGTCTAGGTAACCTTCAGTAGTTACCAAGACCTGCTACCTTGTCAGCATGATGTATTAGTTTTTTTTTTTAAGCTTAAAGATAATGGTTATATAACCTGTCTCTCTCTTTTCTTCTCTCCTCCTTTCTCTTTTCCTGCCCTCCATTCTCCTCTTCTTTTTGTGTTAGTAATCCAGGGCCTTACACATACTAAATATATACTCACCAGTGAGCTGTACTCATAGCACCAGAAACATCATATTGAATGTGGAGGTTTCTGTGTTTGAGGAGAGTATGCAATTGGTTTGTGTTTTACTCATTAGTTATCTGTCTGTTCTAATGATTATAGTGAACAAATTTAAAAATGGTTGGTGTTTTTTTTTAACCTGTCTGGACATAAATTGAAGTAGGAGTCCAAGTCTTTTATGTTTCTATTACACTAAACTAAACTTTTCTATATTTTAGGTCCTAGTATCTCTCTCTAGGTTTTGTGTAAAGGAAACAAAGGGCTGGGATAAAATTCAGTACTAGTGCGTTTGCCTAACATGTACCAGGTCCCGGAGGTGGATGCCAGCACCCCCAGCACCCCTCCCAAGCAAATCTTCTAAATTATGTACATTAATTTTAATAGGCAATATTTTCATTAATCAGAAACTGTTTTGTTTTGTTTTGTTTTGTTATAAAACTGTCTCCTCCGCTCTCCAAGCCCCTTGGTTTTTATGTATCCTTCCTGAGAGAAGAGAGCAGTCATCTAATTTTTTCATGGTTCATTAAAACTAACAGTGACAAGTTAGCTTTGGTGGCAGTTATAAAATGCCATGTTTTCCAGTGTGACAGCAGGACCTAGGGTAACTGTGGAAGGCCCAATGGCCCACTCTTTCCTGAGTGACGGAGTAACATATAGGCCTCCCTTCCCAGGTGGGTGCCTTAACTTTTGTTTTTAATGTACAGATTCTCAGGTACTAGGGATTTGGCTCAGCAGTTAAAGATGCTTGCTTATAAAGCCTGATAACCAAAGTTTAATTCTCTAGCCTCTCACATAGAGTCAGACTGGCCCATTTGTTTGTAGCAGCAGCAAGAGACCAGGGCACACCCACACATAAATAAAATTTAAAAAATAAAATAAAGTACAGATTCTCTTAGGACGGGGAATATATTAATAAATTATGGGTATAAAATAAGTTCAGACCCATTTTTCTATGCTCTTGTTGAGGGGATTCTAAAAAGAAAAGACAGTAATACAAATTGCCCAAAGAGAAATTACCAGAACCAGAAAGTCAAACTTTTGGCTAAGAACTTGCAGCCGCCAGCGTGTATTTGTAATAGGGCGATGTGAGAGAGAGGCCCTGCCTGCCTTCCATGATCTGTACCACCTTCACCTCTTCACCAAGATCAAACACACAGATGAATACTGGCTATCTTGAGGCTGACCACGTTAGTATTGATCCAGCTGAGGTGGCTGTGGGGGGGGGGTATTCAGAATGAGCGGGTGCAAATTCAGAAAATCATTTAATGGAAGCTAGCAGAAGAAACCATCTTCCTTTCTGCTAGGAATTTTTGAGTAATATTTAGTGGGAAGGGGATGGATCAGACATTTCCTTCCTTTCTAAAGAAGATTTAGAGTAAAGTGGGAGAGGGAAGAATTGGACTGCTTTCCTTTGGAATTCTGCCCCCCCCCCCCCTTTTAAAGGAAAATGTCCCAAAGAGCTCCTCATGACCAGGCACTTTTATATTGACAGATGTCTGTGAAATGGTAATGGATTTCCTGGCAAATAAACTGGGCGAGATCCTTCTTTAAGCATTACTTTACTGAAGCTTTTTAGCTCAATTTTAATTCTGAAGTATCCTGGAGAGACTTACGAAGTAATTTGTGTGATTATTCGTAAGGAATTTTGCTCATTGGTGAACTGTGGGTCACTGACTCCCCCTCCCCAAGGTGCAAGGCCCAGAGATAAGGCAAGTCATGCCTTGCTGAGGAGGGTGTGTACCAATAAGAAACAGGAAGCTGTACTTTAGCAGACTGGCCTGGCCTGCTCTGCCTGGAAGTTTCTAACCCTGAATCAGGTGTGCTAGGTCCTTCCGCAGGGGACACTTGCCTTTCTGAGCTGGCAGCCACTCGCCTAGCATAACTGCTCCAAAGTGTCAGTAATTGCTGGTCAGGAAGAACTATGAGTGCATTACAACTTAAAGAGCTTTCACAGTCGGGCCTCTACCGGAGAAGGCGAGATCGGCCTGATAGTCTGAGAATAAATGGGCTCCCTGAAGAAGAGCTAAGGTGAGTACAAAGTCAGGGTTGACTAAAGTTCAAGGCTCCAGCCTACTATACCTGGGGGTGTGGGGTGAGTGGATGCAGTGATGGGGAAGCCCAGTGGGAAGGAACCTCTTAGTAACTGCAGAGATCACACCCCAGGTTTGGCTTGATGGAAAAGCACCTCTAGAGTCCTTTCCCATTTCTTCATAAGCCTTTGCGTTGCTTGGCTGGCCTCCAGACTTGGAGTGCTGGTGCATCTTTAAACACACCACTACAGTAGTTCTTAAAGTGTACTCACTTAGCGTTCCCTGTGGCTGAGAGGCAGTTTGTTTAAGCTTACTTCAACCAAGTTTCTGTGAGGAATTGTTCTTTGAGTGTGTGGTGAAGTAGTGTGTAGTGTTTGGTGTGGGGTGGGGAGGGGTTCCTGGGATTCTTTGTTATTGCAGTGACGTAATAAAGGAATGCAGTGTAACTACTGAGTGTAACCTAGGAAGGAAGGGCATTAAAAGTCTGGAGACCACCTTAACAAAAAATGAGTAGTTTTGAATTTCAAAATTAATTTACCTAAAAATAGCACAATGTTTTGTGTTGTAACTGCTGAAAATGTCTTTTAGTTTTGAGGTTCTGAAAAGCCCTTCAACATTAAATCCATATGTTAAAATATATGTGTTACTGTGAAAGAAAGGTTTGGACTTTTTGTTTCTTAGATGGAAAGTGTTCCTGTTTTCCTTCTAACAAAAGGCTTCAGTAAAGAGATTTACTTTTTTTTTTTTTTAACTATGTAGTGCTTTAGTTTGTTTTTGGACTTGATATAAGTGTTTAAATATTCTGATTAGATGGGAAGAGGGCTATCTTTACCTTGTGTATACACCTGCTCTTCTCCCTAGAAATACTCTACTTAAATTTAACAGGGAAAAATTGACAAGCTTTAAAAACATCTCCAAATGTATGTTTGTACAGAAGTTGTGCTTTGAGAGAGAAACATTGACTTGAAAATTACTGATTTTTCACCTAAGTTTTTTTGTTTGTTTTTGTTTTTTTGAGGTAGGATCAACACTCATAATAATCCTCCTATCTTTGCCTCTCGAGTGCTGAGATCAAAGGTGTTCACCACCATATCTGGCTTTTTCACCAAATTTTGAAGAGCCGGTAGGCACTAAAGGACAGTTATTGAGTGCTGGTATTAATGACATCATCTTACTATATATCAGGTGACTATATTTAATTTATTAAATTTGAATTTATTGGATTAAACAATGTAAAAGATTCAGAGTTTGAATTGTTATAAATTTACTTGCAATTGCACTCCCTCTGAGGGGAGCTAACCCCAGCCTCACACTTGCTAGGCAAAGACTCTACCCTTGATCTGTAGCTCCAGTACAAAATTGTAGGCTCCAAATCTAAGAGTGAAGTTACCAAAACAATTTCAATTTCAGATTTTGCACTCAAAAGTTTGCCACTTTAAAAAATTAAGATATGAAACATTTTAAACTATCCCTCTTCCATTTAGCTAAAATAACTATGGGTGAAATTATAAATCTTCCCAAGGAGGTTGTTATTTACATAATTACAATGCTCTTTGAAACAACTATATATGCATATATACACACATTTTATATATAAAGGTATGGCCACCCTGATTGGCACTGAAACATTTTAATAGAAGTGTTGATAAATTATTTCCCTCAGGTGGAAAGCTTACCCACAGCTTGTGTTTTTTTTTTAAATTTTTTTATGGTCCACAAACATAAGTGATTGAAAGAAAGGATTTTTTTACATGTGTAATTTACATGAAATTCATATTTCATTATCTGTAAATAAAGGCCTTTGTTTTACTTAAAGCAACACACATTTATTCCCCATTTCTAGAGAAGCCCAGAACATATTTGAAGGGACAAAACTGTTTCAACATTTTAAAGGGAGCAGTGGCTCCTTTTGGAGGTTGCAGGGAGATCTTATTGATGGGAGATTTTGGGGACCAGGGAAGTCCACAAGATTTATGAACCCTGAGTTTTGGGTTCTTTTCTAATCTTTTAAAAAATATTCATATTTATTTATTTGCAAGTAGAGAGAGATAGAGAGGAGACAGACAGACAGAGAGAATGGGTGTGCAGAGGTAGGAAAATTGCCATGAGTTCAAGGCTAGCCTGGAACTAGAGAGTGAGTTCCAGGTAAGCCTGAGTGAGATCCTGCCTTGGGGGAAAAAAGTTTTCTTGACCACAACTAGACTTATTTGTATATGTTGTTTGTGGTGGTTGTGTGTTACTCTGGTGGCTTGAGTGTTATACTGTTGTTACAAGATTTTTGGAATACAGGTTTTTTTGTTGTTTTGGTTTGTTTGTTTTGTTTTTCCTGGCCTGTGAATCCAGCTTTTAGATTCTTGCCCATTCCAACAAGGAATTGAGGAAATAGACCAAGAAGGGCAAATTATTAATTATGAAGGTTATTTGGGAAAAGGAAATTGTTTTCCAAGGATAGGCTGGAACAGGTACACACACACACACACACACACACACACACACACACACACACACACACACACACAGGAAGTGAAGCACCCACAAATGTGGAAGGCAGGACCTGAGAGCCCATGCAAAAAGATTTAGAAGAGTATATACACACACACAGGGGAAGCAGAGTATGAAAGTGCAAGAGTAGCACCTTTACATTAGAAAAGGATAGGAGATCAGTTAATAAAGGTCCCATAGCTTAGAAGAGAGTAACAAAATGAGAAGGAAGAAATTACCAGAACAGGGACCTGGCGGTTCACACTTCTGGAGGAAAATGAGCAGGCAAACCTCTTGCCCACATGACAAGCCCTTTCATTAGAACGGGCTTTATCCTCAGGCAGGTTTAGGTATGTAAGGGAGAAAGCTGATTGGTTTTTAGATTTAAGGGGCTTGGTCCAAGAGGGGCTAGCAACTCAGGTGTGCTAGATTGGGGAAGAAGTAGGAGGCGCTTTTGCTGAAGAGACTGGGGCTTTGCCAGGACAAGCAAGGTGACTTCTCCTTGTTCCTCTCTTTGGGCCTTTCCCCTGACTGACCACCTATTCTAAAATACTACCTTGCTCCTATTTCTCCCTCAGTATGGCCTAAAAAGAAACACATTCTTGGGAGGGGACCATGGTGGTGCACACCTTGAATCCCAGCACTCAGGAGGCAAAGGAAGGAAAATGGATATGAGTTTGAGGCCAGCCTGAAACTGCATAGTAAATCCAGGTCAGCCTGGGCTAGAGTGAGACATTACCTTGAAAAACCAGGAAAAAAATATAAATAAAAGAAAGAAAGGGAAAAAAAATACCCTATTTGTCCCTTTACAGAAAATCTTAGCTGATCCCTAGCCTAGTACTAAGATAAAAAAGAAAAAAAACCTCAGAATTTTGTGATATAGATTAGGAGCCAGGTAGCTTTTTTCCTGTTAGGTAGTTAGTAGGGACTGGCTCACAAAAACATGGATGCCACCTTGCCTTCCATTGAAAGACTAGAACTTGCATTTGATCCAGTCTCATCCAAGATGGCTGAAAACAAAAACCTCCTAAATCCCTCCTCAGCAGAAGCAACAGCTTCCTGTTTCTTGCTCAGTTTTGCTGGCTTAACTCCCCCATGGGTGGACCTTTCCTGAGTCAATGTTCTTCTTGGACCCACCAACCAATTAGGTTACTCCCTACACACCTGAGCCTGGTGAAGAGGCTCATTCTAATTGGATGTCTGGTTCATATAAATGGACCAGAAACACAGGTGTACACTGTCTTCTCTTTCCCCAAAAGCTTGTGAGGGAAGTTCTTCATGGTCTTTTTTCTCTATCCTTCCAGCATCCTGTCTTTTCTACTCTCTTGTTTTCACTGTATCCTTAATAAATTCTTAAAACTTACTTACTCCATGTCCATGTTTTTTAATTCTTTAATAATTGGACAAGGACCCGAAGTTGGAGTTCATGAGCTTGGGGGTTGCTTTCATCTTTATGAAGATTTAAGCCCTCTCAGGACTCTAATCATTTGCCTCTTATTCCTCTTTCATACACTTCTGGTCTTTTCACTCCTCCACCTACCAGTTATATTTACCATATGTATACAGTCAGGGCTATATCAGCTATTTGAAATGAACGAGAATTAAATCATGTAATTTGAAAATTGTACTCATAATTTAGGAATCTGATGAAAATGTGAAGCTTTCTGTTCATTTTCTTGGATTTTGTTTGTTTTCAACCTTTAAAAAAATTTTGAACATAATCTTGTATGTAGCTATCACTAACCTAGAATTCATTATAGCTCAGGTTGGATTTGAACTTTCATCATTCTTCCTGCCTAGGCCTCCACAATGCTGGGATTATAGGCCTGAACCACCATACATGGGAAAATATGAAGTTAACAGAATGTATCAGTGAGCTCATTCTTATCCCTACTTATTTATTGATTGATTGGTTGATTGATTGATTTGGTTTTTTGAGGTAGGGTCTCACTCTACCCTAGGCTTGACCTGGAATTTACTATGTAGTCTCTGGGTAGCCTAGAACTCAATGGTGATCCTCCTACCTCTGCCTCCTGAGTGCTGGGATTAAAGGCTTGTGCCATCATATCCAGCTCTTGTCACTAATTAGAACCTTCCTAATGCTCTCCTTTTCTATAAGCCTAACCTTGAAGTACCCTTCTGCTGATTTCTTAATGGAACGGGATAAGCAGGAATGGAAGTACAAAGATAAAGTGACCTTCACTTTCTGGTTATTGAGTAAACCTTTCCAGTTCATATCTGTTTAGAGATAGCATGTAAAATCATTTCAAATGGTAGGAATTTCCTTGCTTTGGTTTGAAAATGAAAAGTCAGATCATATGTTCCTGAATAATTCTTAACCATTTATTGAGCTCTTGTTATCGACCCTTTTATTAACAGTCTGGGATATGTGGATGTATGTCACTGTCCTGTAAAGTAAAGAGAAGACCTGGGGACTATAAAGGGTGATCATCTTTATAAAACCCGTTCCTGTCCTTGGTTCAAGTCAGTCAGTGCTGAAGAGTTCAGTTGAGATTAGAATAGATCAACCTAAGGTGTATGTTTCCTAAGGAACCAGTTTGCAGTTTACGGCCTACTTTTTGGTCTATCTTTTGGCTCAAAAACTACGTTCATATTTAATTCAGAAAAAGGCCTATTAGAAAATTGAGAGGCATTACACTTTGCCATTATTGCCCATTCTTATTATTTATTGGGTGTTGTGGTCAGTTTCTCCTTGCTGTTGCAAACATCCAACCAAAAGCAGCCTGTGGGATGAATGGGTTTATTTTGGCTTACAGACTCAAGGGGAAGCTCCATCATGGCAGGGAAAACAATTGGATGTGCAGAGGTTGTACATCACCTCCTGGCCAACATGAGGTGGACAAGCAGGAGGGAGAGTGTGCCAAACACTGGCAAGGGGAAGCTGGCTATAACACCCATAAGTCATCCCGCAACAACACACCTCCAACAAGGTTCCAATTCCAAAACTGCCATCAGCTGGGGATCAAGCATTCAGAACATAAATGTTTATGGGGGACACCTGGATCAAACTACCACATTCCGCCCCTGGCCCCCATAAACTGATAACCATCCATGATATAAAATACAATGCATATAGTCTAACTTTAAAAGTCCTCAATATTTTTTTTATCAATCCCAATGTTGTTCAAACATTTCTATGGTCCAAGGTTTTTTAAGCTTAAATACCGAAAATATCCACAATAGTACAAAATGAATACTCACACTACAAAAGATGGCATTGGGAATACCAAAGACAGATTTAAACAAACAGGGCAAACATCATATTCTTTAACTCCAAGTCCAACAACTCTAACAAGTAACAAATCTCAACAATTCCAATTTTGCCCCTTCAGCTTGGTTGCTCAGAGCACCAGATACACTTCTTCCAGTGCTTGCAGCTCTCCTTGGCAGCCATCCCATAGTCCTGACATCTCCATTGGTTCATCCTCATGGCTCCATCAAGCCTTCACGCAGGTAACCCAATAAGCCTGCTTCACTCTGCTCGTGGCCATTTCAAAAAAAAAAAAAACTGAATTGCAAGTCCAATGACCCTCTCTTTCCTATACTTCCTATACTCCATAAACCAGTGTTGAACCCACGAATGCCAAGAAAAGTCTACAGACTCAAATTTAAGCCAAATTGAAGCAAGCTATATTTGTGCACACAGGAGCTGGCCAGCGGCTGTCTCACCCAACTGCAGGGCTCCAGAGACCAGCAGTCAACAAAAGAAAAAGTGAAGTTTTTATGTCCAAAAACTTGGGGAATTTCCAACAAGGGGTTTAACAAGCAGAATACATAGTTAATTAAAAGTTGGCATATTTCCCTGGATGGCATGGGTCTTATCATAGTCAAGGAGCGGAGTAATTTATATTCTGGGAAGAGTGATAGCATAGTCAGGGAAGAGAAATTCTTGGGAGGGGTAGTGCATAGTTACAGAATTCCAGGCAACTTCAAGGTATGGTCAGATCAAACAGAACTTTGTTACAAAAATGGCTTCTAACTCCAATATGGAGTCTGTCTGGTTCTTCACTGGCTGACCTACAAACTTGTCAATCCAGGGGGAAATGAATCTAACTTTGAAAAGCAGGACATTCTTTCAGCATTCAGGCCCCCTACTTTCAAAAGACTCTGCATTCTTCTTGCTGTCCCAATGCAGATCACCTGTCCCAATGCAGATCACCTGGCCCAATCTCAATAGTTGTAATCTCTCAAACAATTGAAGCTGAATGAGCAGCAATTTCAGCCCAAAGATTTCCTTTCTTTCTGTGCCATATCCATCTGCTCACACCAGTCCTTCTCTATGCAAAGCAACCCTGCACAAGTTCTTAGGACACAAGCTGGCAGAATGCAGCAAGCCTCTTATGAAAACTGCTTCTAGCCCAGCCCCTATAAAGTTCTCTCTTCCCCTCGTAAGCAAACCCTAACATTTCTTAGTTCTGACTGCATTCAGGTCCTTCAACTCTGACCAGAATGGTCCATCAGACTATAGTTACAGCACTGCAAAGCATCTCTTGGCCAAGGTTTCAAATCCTCGCACAGTTCTGCTTGTAAGTTCCAAAAGGCCCAAAGCCACAGAATCAAGTTTCTAAGCAGTGATAATCTCACTTCTCAGTATCAATTTAACTGTTGCAATCAGTTTTTCCTTACTGTCACAAACATCCAACCAGAAGTAGCCTGTGGGAGAAAATATAGTCTCCACAGGAAGCTTCAGCCAGGCAAGGAAAGGAAAGTACAGTAGAGGCTGGACAACTGGCAGGAAGGCTGCAAGAGTGAGCTGAGCCTTAAGCTCTCCTCCAGCAAGACTCCACCTCCTCTGAGTTGCCACTCTCTGGCTACCAAGCATTAAA
Source organism: Zapus hudsonius (assembly GCA_004024765.1). Lineage (NCBI taxonomy): Eukaryota > Metazoa > Chordata > Mammalia > Rodentia > Dipodidae > Zapus > Zapus hudsonius. Next base: position 50,004 of record PVHP010003236.1, read on the forward strand.
AACACACGAGTCTATGGAGTGGGGTTGGCACCTGATTCAAACCACAGTGGTAAAGCCCTAGGAAGTTCCCCCTGCCTTGGGCCAAATACGGGTCCTTTGGCACATGAGCTAAATCAGTATTTCACTGCTTGTGGCCCTGGCTTCAATAATTTGAAGGTTGAATGGGAAAAGGGAGGGTGGAAAGCAAAGGACCCTCTCTACTTTAATGTAGAATGGTGCTAGCTATATGGTAATTATTAAGATGTTTACACTCTGCTAAAATAGCAATGTTTCCCCCACATTGTTATTTAAATTTCTTGTAGTGGACTCATGAGAGATTCTACTGAGAAATATGGACATCTCAGTCACTGCTCTTACTTTCACAGAGCAGAGACAGATTGCTTCACTCATAATATAATTAATTTATAAAATATGGACTTGGCTTACAGAAGGTGAGACACTTGAAAGAGTCTAGGTGTAGCCAGGGACTGAATGCAGATATCTTTGTTCACTTCCTAGAAAGAAACTCTTTAAGTCTTCTTAGGAGTTTAAATTTCTCCGATTGCCAATTAATATGACTTATAAAAGGAGGCATTTTATTTATTTATTTTTGTTTTTTGAGGTAGGGTCTCACTTTATCCCAGGCTGACCTGGAATTCACGATGTAGTCTCAGGGTGGCCTTGAACTCACGGCATTCCCCCTACCTCTGTATCCCGAGGGCTGGGATTGAAGGTGTGCACCACCATGCCTGGCAATTTATTTTCTTTCATCTGCATAAGTTTTGTGGTAGCAGAGCCTCTTAGGTGACAAGGATGCTATGACTGAGCTATATCTCCAGCCCATCAAGATGATTTATTTGTTCCACTTTAAATATCAAGTGATGGAAGCTTTCTGTTTTTGCTATTGGGAAACTATGACTGTTAGAAAAGCAGAAAGTTGGGTTGGAGAGATGGCTTAGTGGTTAAGGCACTTGCCTCCAGTGCCTAAGGCCCCAAGTTCAATTCCCCAGTACCCACATAAGCCAGACCCACAAGGTAGTGACCCTGGTGCGCTCGCTCTCTCTCTCTCTCTCTCTCTCTCTCTCTCTCTCTCTCTCTCTCTCTCTCCCTCCCTCTCTCTCTCTCTCTCTCTCTCTCTCTGTATCTCTGCTTAATAAAGAAAAATAACTAAATAAAAAGCAGAAAGTTAGTTGCTCTTAGCTGGAAGTACCTAGTGATTTTTATCTGCTGAATTCAGGTCTCTTCTCTCCCTGAAAAGACTTGTTTAAAGTTAAGTGCTGGAGCCATGGAAGGTGTAGGAGCAAACTGTCTCCTTGTGGAGCAGAGAGCATTGTCAGAAAGTATGACAAAATGTTAAGCTCAAGGATACACTAGTTCTGGGTAGTTTGTCCTTAAAGCATAAAATGATGTTTCAAGTCAGGTGAATGGTGAGTGAGCAGGAAAAAAGCCTCCTGTCTGTTCTCTGCCACCTCAGCATAGAAGGTGCGAGGGAAAGCAGATATTATTATAGAACTAAAGCATGAATAATGGCATGATTTAGTGGTTATATAGAGCTGTGTGGGAGTCCTGGGATTTTGATCTCTGAGCACTATAATACTGACTCAGGCTGCCTAAATTCAGATGCAGATATTAAGCAAAAAGGAAGATAAGCTGACTTTTAAAGTCTGTTTGTTTGTTTGTTTATTTTTGGTTTTTCGAGGTAGGGTCTCACTTTAGTCCAGGCTGACCTGGAATTCACTCTGTAGTCTTAGGGTGGCCTTGAACTCACAGCAATCCTCTTACCTCTGCCTCCCAAGTGCTGGGATTAAAGGTGTGCGCCACCACACTTGGCTTATAAAGTCTGTTTATTTTATATAAGCAGTTTACTTGGAGGCAATCTATACCAGCAGAGCAAGTGTACATAGTGATTTCTGAATAAGAACACACTGACATGTTATATGATCAGTATAATATTGTTTTTCTGATTATATTTGTGGTTGGGTTAATAAAGTACACCAAGTAATTTCCCCTCTCTCTCCTCCATTCCATGCCTATCATGATAATTAATTGTTGGATCATGGCAGCAAGGTAAAAGTGTGGCTTTATTCTTTGAATTGCTTCCCATTCTTGTCCTTTATTTTTTACCAGCATCTTAACTCTTTTTTTTTTTATTTTTATTTTTGAGGTAGGGCCTCACTCTAGCCCAGGCTGACCTGGAATTCACTATGTAGTCTCAGGGTGGCCTTGAACTCATGGTGATCCTCCTACCTCTGCCTCCCGAGTGCTGGGATTAAAGGCGTGTGCCACCACGCCCGGCTTTTATCAGGCTTTTTTTTTTTTTTTTAGCATCTTAACTCTTAATAATTAATTTAGGAGGTTTTTTTTTGCTTTTAAAAATTTTCAAATTAAGACTGATATATTTTAAATTAATTTTTCAGCTCACATAAATGAGTGGGTTTCATCATGACATATTTTCATTATACTTTGTTCTACTTCCCACTACCCCCTAGCCCTTTTGATTACCTCTCCCTTAAGATCTCTTGCTGTCTTCTTCATCCATGATCCTCTCTCTAGTTTCATGACCTACACACATGCACATACACACACAATTTAAATCCAGGCTCCACATGTGAGGGAAAAGTGTGTGTCCTACAAGGTTCACTTGTTATAATAACCCGGGTCCATAATACTTTTGTGTGTGAATGAGCATGTATGTGTTTGTGGAGGCCTAAATACAACCTCAGGTGTCAATCCTCAGGCATTGTTCACTTTTTTTTAAGACAAGGTCTTTCTCTTTGTGCAGGAACTCACCTGATTAGGCTAGACTTTCAGACCAATAAGCCCCAGAGGTTTGCCTCTGCAGCCTTGGGATTACAAACACTCATGTCACCTTACCCAGAATTCATTTTTTATGTGGATACTGAAGATTGAACCCAAATTCTTATGCTTGCAAAGCTAATACTTGACTGACTGAGCTGTCTTCCAAGCCCTAATTTATTCTTTTGTGTCTGTGTGTGTGGTTGTTGTTTTAAGGCAGGGTCTCACTTCAGCTCAGGCTGACCAAGAACTCACAACACAATTCCAGGCTGCCCTTGAACTCATAGTGATCCTCCTACTTCTGCCTCCCAAGTACTGGGATTAAAGACATGAGCTACTACATCCAGCTCATTTATACTTTTTTTTTTGAGGTAGGGTCTCGCTCTAGTTCAGGCTGACTTGGAATTCACTATGTAGTCTCAGGGTGGCCTCGAACTCACAGCGATCCTCCTACCTCTGCCTCGCGAGTGCTGGGGTGCTACGATTTAATGTGTGCACTGCCATGCCCAGTTCATTTATACTTTTTAAAAAAATCATAATTTATTATTTTTTTATTTGAGAGAGAGAGAGAGGCAGGCAGAGATAATAACAAACTCCAGACATATGCATCACTTTGTGTATCTGGTATTATGTGAGTACTGGAAAATTGAACCAGGCCATTGGGTTTTGCAATCAAACTCCTTTATCTGCTGAGCCATCTCTACCCCCTCATTTATACTTTTTAAAAAGATATTTTATTTATTTATTTGAGAGAACAAGAGAGGCAGATAGAGAGAATGGGCATACCAGGGCTCCTAGCCACTGGAAATGAACTCCAGATGCATTTGCCACTTTGTGCATCTGGCTTTACATGGGTACTGAGAAATCATACTCGGGTCCTTCTGCTTTAGAGGCAAGCGCCTTCACCACTGAGCCATCTCTCTAGCCCCTCATTTATACTTTTAACAATACTTTATTTCTGAAATTTTTGTAATTAAATGTTAAGGGGTATGCACATAACTAGTAATTCATGTGGTATGTGTGTGTGTGTATGTCTGTGTTGTGCCTGTGTTTCAGTGCCTCGTTATGACAATAAATGTAATATTAGTAACCTGTCTGAGATCATGCTGCTGTTTCTCTTCCCAAGCTTTGCCCTGTATTGCTTCTTGTATACTGTTTTTAGAACTTTTTTTTTTTTAATAATTTATTGTCCATAATGAGTTACAACATTTAGTGGGCAAACAATGAGTTGTTATCCCCAATTCCCCGCTGCCCTCCCCTCCCCCCTCCACTGGATAACCTCCTCCATGGGTCGTCTGGATCAGTCCTTGTGACAGGAGACCATGGATAGCCTAGTATTCAGCCAGGTTCTCCTGGCCATGCCTCTGGATAATCTCATCCACCACGGCTCTTACAATCTTTCCGCCCCCTCTTCCGCATAGTTCCCTGAGTCGTGGTGGATGAGTGTTAAGGCTGCTTTAAGGTTGTGAGCTTAGGGGTCTTCC